>QRFJ01001301.1:268928-345092 GCA_006176705.1 Cocos nucifera | reverse complement strand
GCCTATTTCGATTATGAAATAGGCAAATGGACGTAAAAATAGCATTCTTAAATGGATATCTGAGAAAGATATCTATATGGAATAGCCGCTAGGTTTCACATTCAGTGACACTGATCACAAGGTTTGCAAGCTGCAAAGATCCATATATGGACTTAAGAAAGCATCTCGGAGCTGGAACAATCATTTCAATGATATGATCAAAAAGTTTGGCTTCATCAAAAATAAAGAAAAATCGTGTCTTCAAAAAGGTCAGTGGGAGCGCTGTTGTCTTCCTCGTATTATACGTGGATGACATCCTCCTTATTAAGAATCATATTTCCATATTGATGACAGTTTCAAAATATGGTTGTCCAAGAAATTCTCCATGAAAGACCTAGGTGAAGCATCATTTATTCTAGAAATTAAGGTCTATAGGGATAGACTGAATAGAATGCTAGGACTTTCACAGAAGATGTACATAGAGAAAGTACTAAAGAGGTTTAGTATGGAAAACTTTAAGAGGGGATTAATACCCTTCAGACATGGTATTCATCTTTCCAAGAAGATGTGCCTTAGCACACTTTAGGAAATAGAATGCATGAGCAAGATCCCTTATGCTTCTGCAATAGGGAGCCTCATGTATGCCATGCTATGTACACGACCTGATGTAGTCCATGCTGTGAGTGTTATAAGCAGATATTAGTCAAATCCAGATGAAGAATACTGGACTTCTATGAAATGTATCCTTAAGTACTTAAGAAGAACTAAGGATATGATATTGGTCTTTGGTAACAGAGAACTCTAAGTCCAAGGATACACAGACTCGGATTTCATGTCCGATGTAGATGATCGAAAGTCGACATCTGGGAGTCTATTTGTGTGCAATGGTGGTGCTGTCAGCTGAAAGAGTTCGAAGCAAACTGTGATAGCAGATTCCACAATAGAAGCAGAATATATCACTATATCAGAGGTTGCAAAAGAAGCATTTTGGTACAAGAAATTTGCTGCAGAAATCGGAGTAATGCCACCAGATGCCATTCCCCTTTACTGCGACAACAATGATGCCATAGCCCTTGCTAAGGAGCCAAGGTCTCACCAAAAATCCAAGCACATTGAGCGGCAATACCACCTCATCCGTGATTACCTCGAGAAGGGTTACATCGAGGTCAAGAGAGTTGACTCTACAGATAATGTGGCAGACCCGCTTACAAAGCTATGGGGCCAGCAGAAGATCGAAGCCCATCTTGAGAAGATGGAACTTAGACTTATAGCCAATTGGCTTTAGGACAAGTGGAAGATTGTTAGATATATGTGTCCTAGAAGTCAGAATTGGCTGACACTTGTAATACACTTCTAGGGGCAAAATTATAATTTTGATTAAAATCAATAAAATGGGTTATTTTCTATCACATATGTGTATTTAGTATTTATGATACATCCTTTGAGTTAATGGTAATGATAATTCATATTTTCAAGAGTTGAAAATTTAAGACATGAATAATCATTATTAACTCATAAAATGCTCCCGATCATAGGATCATCTCAAGGATGGTAATTGATCTGGAAGGTTGGTGTACAGTTGATAAGCATCATAAATTCACCAATAAAAGTATTAATTTATTAATTAATTTATATTAATTTTTAAAAATTATTAATCAATTTATATATAATTTTTGAAAAATTCATATTTTTATTAATTAAAAAATTAATTAAAAAATAATAAAAAAATAATAAAAATTAAAAACTAAAATTTTATTATCAATAGAAAGAGCTCATTTTTCTGATCACAACGAAATAAATTTCAAAAAAAATGGAGCTAAAATGAAAAAGATATGAATTTTTAAAAAATATAAAATAAATAAAAATTAAATAAAAAAGAAAATGGCTCAGCCGGCTCCGCAAGCCAAGCCACCAAGCCAAGCTGAGCCACTAAGCTAAGCCAAGCCATCAGTCGGTCAACGATCTAGGCGTGGACCGTCAGCTCAGCAAATTCCGACGAATCAGAGCCTGCCACGTGGTAGACCTAGACCCCTTAAGGGTCTACAGAAATTTATCGTGGCTCATAAGGGTAATTTAGTCTTTTCGTCCGACAACGGCGGTGCTGATTGGTTGCGGTGTGCGGTGCGGCCGGTTCACGCGGTCCATGGGAACAGTAATTGCGCGATCGGACGGATGTGGTTGTTTGCGGTCAGGATCGGACGGCTGTGGTTGCTTTCGAATTTTATTCGGATACAAACATCACGCGGATCACCATCGGACGGCAGCGCTCGATCCAGGCGATGATCCGACGGTCCAGAATGCTGCCGGCGGTGATCATGACTCCCGAAGCATGATTTGCGGCCAGATTTCCTCGATGAAGCGCGATCCAACGGCCAGAATTTAATCCGACCCGATCTGAGCTTATGTGCATCCGATTTTGATGATTTTTGGACCGTTGGATTTCTGTTGAACGGCTGGATTTTATCAGATTTACCAGAGTCATATTAGATTCAAATTTTATCCAAATTTCTTTATATTTTTATGATTACAAAGGCTATTAGTCCCATATTGCCTTTAGAAAAAATATCCAGCCCTCCTAGCTCTATAAAAAGGACCTCAGGCCATCAAAAATTGATATCTCCGATCAAAGTAAAGCTTTGGTACAGGGGCGAAGCTAGGCTATGGGTTAAAGGCTGCTTCGAAGCAACGGGTGCCGAGAAGAAGAGCCGAGCTTCTACACCATCTTTCTGCCAATGCCGATCCAAGATCAGAGATCAGGCTATTTTATTTTTTTTATATTCTATGTATTTAAATTCTAAAATTTTAATTAATAAAAGTTTTATTTTTGCATTTTAATTTCTTACTTTTAATTTTTATTATAATTTAATTTTTGTATTTTAATTATTACTTTTTATTTTATTGCAAGTAGATGCTAAGATCTAACTAATAGATCTTAGTACCAAATTTAAATTTCTGCACCTTTTAATTTTTGCTTTTAATATTCCGACTTCACTTTTGATTCTGAAAACTCAAATTCTTTTCTTCTTTTCTTTCTAAAAATCAAAGATTTCAAATCTAAAAACACTACCTTCCCTGTGGATTCGACCCGACTCA
This sequence comes from Cocos nucifera, assembly GCA_006176705.1. NCBI lineage: Eukaryota > Viridiplantae > Streptophyta > Magnoliopsida > Arecales > Arecaceae > Cocos > Cocos nucifera. The sequence goes on along the minus strand of QRFJ01001301.1, from coordinate 342,020 downwards.
CTACTATCTACGCATTTTAATGATTTTAAGAAGTCGGATTAAACTGATAAACACGGTATCTTAACGACAGCATCACATCCCTATCAACAGTCGCTTCTCTTTAGTAGATGAGTCTTGAGTCTGTGGTGTGGAGACACCAGAGCAAGAATATAGGTACTCATTAGAGAACGAGGGCACTGAGCGTGACCAGCTCGAGTAGTCATTAGGAAGTCTATCTTCTCATCAATAACTGACTCGATGCTGTAGTGGTGTGTCTGATTCTTTGATCTGAGGTGCATCTGTAGTTCACCTTAAGGCTGTTATAGTTTGACTACACCATAACTCGGTCTTCTAGCGATTCGAAATCTTGAGGTGTATGTTGGCTATAGCATGTTCATTGTAGGAACTGGATTGCATCAAGATGAAATCTATCTACCTCGGTGGTAGAGGAGCAGCCCTATGATGATCATGAGAATCATGTCCAGAAGCCCATGGCCATGGCAGAGTGAAATAATAGAAAGAGTTTTTATTTTGATTTTCACATCGGACTTGAATCAAATGATTACATCATATGACAGAAACTAGGGTTTGACGAGTTCACCTTAACCCTAATCTGATCGGGGCTCAAGATAGAGAAACTTAATCATATAGGTAGCTGCACCAAGAGGTTCGCATTCAGCTCTGATGGATTACCACCATATTCTACTAGGTGTCACTGGTGGATTTTGGGAGCAATTAGAATGATTTAGATGATCGATCACTCTAGCTGTTCGAATCAGAAGAGTTCTGATTCATCGAAAGGAGTTTCGATGATGTCGATGATAGAGATCATGACATATCCCATTACCATATAGAATTGAACCTAATTGGATCACACAAACAAGGGTTTGAATATGGTGATCATCAATTGAACTAATCCAATTCAATTGATCTGAATTAGATTCAATTTGGTTCAACAAAATCATATTAACACTCGATTGAACCTAAACGTTATTCTTTTACTATCATAAATAGTTGTCCTGACTAAGCCAAAGCAGTTTATGCTCGATCAGAGGCCTTCACTTGATCTGACTAGAGCCTGTAAAGTTAGAAAAGGGTTGTCTTATTTTGTAAGACAATACCTACCATTTTTGGTCACCTGTCATTTCTCGTCCTTTGACTTTGGTCAAAAATTGACCTTTGACCGGTCAAATGTTGACCATTGATATTTTGACTTTTGTCCACATGTCATGCATCTATTAAAGAGCTAGTAGGGTCTGTCCCCCTATCAGAATCTGGCAAGGAGGTGGGCGCACGCCACCCTTGGCATGTGCCCAAGCTGGAGGCGCCCAGGAGTCCCTATTGGACAGGGACTCCATCTCCTTTTTGGATTCCGATTAGACTTCTCCTAAGAACCAAGTTTGACTGATCTTAGGTGCCATCTAAGGATGAATCCAGGGGACTCTATTCCCACCAATCAGATTTAGATCTGATTTCACAAAGGATTGTGATTGGTTGGAAAAAAGAGGAGTTGGATCACGCATAGTCTATAAATAAGACCCTGCGTCCAACTCAAAGAATAATACAATTCTCCACACCCCAAGGCTGCCTCTCTCCTCCTCCTCCATGCCAAGACTATCTTCTCCCTCTCCTCTCCATGCCCAAAGTAGTTTGGGATCCAAGTTGGTGCAATTCAGATGAGAGAAAGGCAACAAAAGCTAGAAGGCTGCACTGCTGCAAAGGACAATTGCTGATCTTCGAAAGATGTTTTGAAGATCCTCCAAATCAGATTCAGATATAATTTTTGGAGACATGATGGAGAAGAAAAGGATCTCCAGATTTAGTTCGAGTGGATACCAATAGAGGCCAAGCACTTACATGGCTAGATCCAGAACCTTCCGCTGCTTATAGGATCATCAACGGATAATAGGATTATCCTATATTAAGATAAATTTAATTTAATTTAATTTATTTAAATTTATTTTAATTATTAAAATAAAAAGATCAGATCTGAAATATCTCAGATGTGATCTGGATCAAAAAAAAAAATTTTTAAAATATATCTCTTGATCCGATCAGATTTGAACAAACCTGATCTGGAAAATCAGAATTTCTCTTCAAGTTGACTGTAGGCTTTGTTATTCTGAAATGAGTTAGAAAGGGCAGGAAAGACTTGGACAAGGAATTAAGGATCGTATCCTTACCAAGCTGCTTATGCAGGGAAAAGTCCAGCTTGCTAAGGCACTCAATCATCTCGATCATGTACAATATATGATCGATAACTAAGGCTCTATCCCTCATCCGAGCATTGAAAATAGTATAACTTGTTTTATGCCTTTCAATATCGTCAAGCGTGCCAAAAGAGTCATTTAACATTTGAAGCATCTCCTATGGCTGAGCATTTTTGAACCTATGGCTGAACTCATCGTTCATTGCCACTAGCATTATACACCAAATGGTGGTGCGGTCATTGATTCATTTCTGATAAGTGTCTTGGATCGCTCCTCTAGCTTTTGGAGCTGGCTCCTCAAGTGCTGGATCCATTATGATATAAAGGATCCGCTCATGCTCTAGGACGATTTTCAACTTATGATACCAATTATCGTAGTTGGGTCCCATTAATTTGTCATTGTCTAACAATGACCGGAGCAATAGTTTAGTGGCAATTTCTACATAATAAGAAAAATCAAATCTAATTAGTATATGAATCAATTATCCTAATGACTTGGACTTTAGTCTAAAGATTCTTTCACTATTTTATACGAATTGATAGCCTCTACCTCCAATTCAAAAAATTATTTTAATTTTTTAGTGGATACTAGAATCCACATAGACTACACATGAGCTCAACTTTGATTGGTCAACCCATGTGCACCTATGGGTAAGTTCACAATCAATTATTTTTCTAAATAATTTTTAGTAATATCAATTTTGCCTCGGAGATCTAATCAGTAGGCTTTGGCCTCCACTGAAAAAGTCCAGTTAGGTCCAACCATTAACATGACTATATTTGATCTTATCTAACCAATAAATGATCAGGCCCGACTTTGGTCGGCCAACCTAACCACCATCAAAAAGACTTATTCATCATTTTATGAATGATAATTTCATTAATCAATAAGCACCAGGCCTTTAGGCCTCCAGTGATTATCAAATTAATAAACCCATTATCACTCAACTTAATGGGAGGCAATGATTTAGTTATCTATATAACTATTTTATTTTTAAGAACCTAATAATTTTAGAGGATGTAGTTAACATATTTAAGAAAAGAAAGAAATACAGCGAGCCAATTTCGATCCTCCCACTGACTTCACCAAGTCAGATAAAAAAGATCTAATCTAAGTTGGCATTAGGAGCACCTAAATCAGTCAGATTGATTTACCTAATTGACATGGGTGAGCCCGAATCACCAAGTGATCCAATCAAAATCTAACTTATCAGGATTGCCAGGTAAGTGAGATCAGTGAAAAGGATATGCCATTAACTCGTCAAAGACCAAATCAGTGCGAGTAGCTCTAATTAAAAATCACTGGTCAAACTGCCAGACTTGCCTTAGACACCATTTGGTTCATTAATTTTAATTTGACCAACCTAGTAATTTTGGATTCGACCATGTATCCATGAATCAAGTCCATTTGATTCTCGTTAAAGGTATGGACTTGACCAACTACAACTATTGTAATGGAGTCTATAGAGTTTTTGACCTAATCTAAATTAATATTTAATTAGATTTGATCAATTACTCTAATTTAGTCCACTCTTTAACTAACCTTAGGTCTAACCCAATTTATAGACCTAATTCAACTAACCCAATAACCTACGTTTTATGATTAATGACTTAGAGTCTTAATTCATAATTCTAGATACTAAATCATTATACTTAATTTTTAAATAAATTTATGGATTGAGGGTTAGGGTTTGGTATTTTGAAAATATTTTTTAAATTTTGAAAGATTTTTTATAAGTTAGTATTATTCACCAATTGAGTCAACTCATTTTAAAATTGAATCTGCTAAATTTACAAATAATACTAGTTGTAGGATTTAATCTGAAGCTATGTACATTACATAATACTAAATCATGAATCAAACTTTAGATCTTATCTAAATATGCATTCATGATCAAAAATTAGATTAAAGTCTAATTTAATCAGATCATAAAATATTAGACTAAATTTAAGATTTTATGATTAATGATTTAGATAAGCAACGTATCAGAATAACCTTTTCACTGTAGGGGATAAACCTTACAGCAGGATAACCTACAGTCCATGCGATCTAAATTTTAATTTTTTAGATCTAATTATTTAAAATATTATATTGATATTTAGATCAAATCTAAATTATCAGTCTAAAATATATAAGCATATCATGTTTAGCAAATCTTGCTCTGATACCATTTAAAAAAACCAGTATAGGATAAATAATGCTACTTTCAAAAAAAATTTTGAGAATAGCTAAATTATAGTAGAAAATTAATTTAATTTAATTAATTAATTACTGATCATATCAGAAAATAAATCCCATACTAAGGATCTAAACATGACATAAATGCATACATATCAGATCTGAAAAATAAAATAGTGCAGTAAACTATTTACTACATCAAAGTGTTCTGAACACTATATCTTGCATGGATAGTCGATCGCCATGATCTAATTATTGTCGAGGAGGTCAGCTAGTCATGATATAGCCACATAGATGTCTGACCTTCATGGATTGTTCATACAAGGCTCCTAATCCTGATCGGCTTCCTACGAGTGCTAGCTCGACATCGGAGTCTTTCAGGAGTTATTTCGATCGAATGACTTCAATCTTCATCTATGGGCTTCACGGATGCTCTAAATTTTTGGTAGACATAGTAGAGAGGTAGAGGAGGCTCTCTCTAAAATTTGGTGGGCTCACAATACTTGTAGCACACACAAACTCTTCACGAATCTTAGGTTCTAAAAACCTAGGTAGCACTCAAAAAAATCTTGCGTCCAACTATCTTTGTTTTTCTTTCTCTTGATTTTTTTTAATATTTTTCTCATGCACGCAGAGGCTCACGGATATCCTCTCCTTTTTTTTCAGATCTATATCACATGTCCAAAATTCTCTTCCTTTTATTTTTTGCCAAACAGTGGAGAGTATGCATGAGAGGATTAGAATGGGTTGGTTGTCAATTTGAATTCAAACTTGTTTTAAATTCAAATGCCAACCAATTTGTTTCAAACAAAAAGTGACAAAAGAAGGGAACGCATGGAATATTTTGTGCATGGAGAATGAAGCACAAGAACCTTTTCTCATGAAGAAAAGTGGGCGCACAAAAGTGAGGTGGTGCATGGGTGGTTAGCCTTTAAAATTCAAACCCCTTTGAATTTTTGAATGAAACCAACCATCCCAATCCATTTGGAATGTGGGAGACTTGAGCGAGAGACCTCTAATCAGCATGGAAAACTTTACAAGAGAAGAAAATTGAATTCAAAGAGGCATGGGGCATAAGTGGCGCATGGGAAGAGAAGACTAGTCAAACTAGTCTTTGAATTTAAACTTCAACCAATTGAACCAACCCAATCAAAATTAGTTAGGTCCAATTAGATCAAATTAAATCCAACATAATTAGGCTTAATTAGGCTCAGTTAAATCTTAATAAAAATAAACATTGATCAAGCCCAACCTCTTGATCAAATCAGGATTCGAACCTCCTCGGCGATTAGGTCAAACTGTGATCTGAACCCAATTCAATTGGACTTGATCCAAAAATAATAACTCAATAAAATTGAGTTAATTCATGATCAAATCACTAATAAAATCTCTTATAAATTTAGAGTCTAAATTTGGTGGGTGTTCGGACAATAGAGTCCCATCAAAATAATACTCTTGATCAAAGAGTCTGAAACTAGTGGGACTCTTGATCAACCAATTGAACCAACCCAATCAAAATTGGTTAGGTCTAATTAGATCAAATTAAATCTAATACAATTAAGCTTAATTAGGCTTAATTAAATCTTAATAAAATTAGAAATTGATCAAGCCCAATCTCTAATCAAATCAGGGTTCGAACCTCCTCGACGATTAGGTCAAACTATGATCTAAATCCAATTCAATTGAACTTGATCCAAAAATAATTACTCAATTAAATTAAGTTAATTAGTGATCAAATTACTAATAAAGTATCTCATAAATTTAGAGTCCAAATTCGATGGGTGTTCAGACAATAGAGTCCCATCAAAAATAAAATTCTTGATCGAAGAGTTCCAAACTAGTGGGACTCTTGATCCCGATGTCCAAAATAAATGAAACTCATGATTGTAGAGTCCCAACTCTCAATCACAGAGTCCTAGATATGTAGGACTCAGAGTTTCAAAGCTGTGGGACTCTTAGTCGAAGAGTTCTAATCTAGTGAGACTCTTGACCACAGACTCCCAAATATTGAGACTCAGTGTCCCAACCCAGTAGGACTCCCAATCGAAGAGTTTCAGTCCAATGAAACTCTTGACCATAGAGTTTCAGTCGAGTAGGACTCTTCACTAGCCATCAGATCAGGTAGGAACCTCTAGTGTGTATAACTCCATAGGTCCGAATCTAAGTCGATAGCATAGAAATTAATTTCTGTACTAATCAAAGTGACCATCTAACAATGGTATCCGACGTCCGAATAGGTCGAAAAGTCATAATCATAACATTCAAAACCTACGCGAATATGGTTACTGTATAATTCATCCCTATGACCTCTGTATAATAGATGATTCAGGATTTGACTATCAACCCTAGAAAATTTATCTATGTCGTATCTCAAAGTAATTAGTCCCATGACTTCTCACTAAGACTACCCTGGCTAAGACTTTGTTAAATTGAAATACAATTGAATACAGCTCCTGAAATCAGAAGTGGTCAATCCCATCTTGATACACGCACTGAAATCTTAACTATGCCTAGAAATCTTTCATCATTAAATTAAAAATTTAGATAGTCTGGTACCAAAACACAGTGAGTTGCTTGGAGGTTACTATGATGATCTCAGATCGAAGGGACAGTTATACCTATATTCCATCAGAGTAAATCTTGACAGCAAAAAAGCTTTAAAGTTAATCACGTTCAGTATAGATGCACCCATACATCTCACTTGCATGCCATACTAGTATCTCAACACTCCTTAGTTACGAGGACAACCAACCTATAAGGTACACAATGACCTATACATGATAAACGTTGTCATCCTAAGTAACAATGTATCTTTTGATCGTAAAAAATTTAAGAACTAAATGACAAATTCTCCTTTGTCGAATCTAGATAGTCATAAGGACTTCATCACAATATAGGAATTCATTAGAAGACAATAGAATTTATAATGAAAAATATCAAAATAATTTTTATTAATTAATAATTTATATATAAGTACAATAAGTAGCACAACCATCAACAGACTGACGATTGGCTTTCGAACATATTTCCAATATTAGCCCTATAATCAAGGCTTCATATTTTGCTTCGTCATTTATTGCAGAAAATTCAAAGCGCAGTGCATATTCAGCAATAATTCTTTCTAGGTTGACAATAATTAGACCCACGCCCACACTGGAAGTATTTGATGAACCGTCTACATGTAGGGCCCAAAAGCCTTCCGAGAGATCTACCTTTTCTTCAGGGAGGTTCGACCGCAACCATGAAATATTGACCTCAGGCTATTCAAGTTTGGCTTCATCCAGAATAATGCATTCTACTATGAAGTCTGCCAATATCTGAGCTTTGATTGATGGCCAAGGTTGAAAATTAATGTCAAACTCTATGAGCTCAATTGCCCATTTTGCTATTCTTCCAGAGGCATCTATTCGATGAAGAATTGCCTTGATGGGTTGATCAGTAAGGAGCATTATGGTATGCCCCTGGAAATAAGGTCGGAGCCTTCGAGCTACGATTAATAGAGCATAAATTAGTTTCTTTATCTTGGTATACTTAGTTTCAGCATCCCTCAGAACTCAGCTTATATGGTAGATCGGCCTCTACATTTTCACCTCTTTCTTGACTAAGGTTGCTGCAAGGGCCGTAGGAGAGATCGCCAGGTACAAAAATAATTCTTCTTCAAGTTTGGGTTTGGCCAATAGAAGAGATGAGTCGAGGTAGGCTTTTAGTTCCTCAAATGCTTGTTGGCATTCAGGAGTCTAGCAGAAGTTCTTTAGCTATTTGAGGATCTGAAAAAAGGGCATATACCGCTTGACTGACCTTGAAACAAAGCGATTTAGAGCTGCCACCTTCCTTGTTAGGCGCTAGACTTCTTTTATTATCTTTGGTGCAGTCATTTCTTAAATGGCTTGAATTTTCTTCAGGTTTGCTTCATTCCATGCTACAACACCATAAATCTTAGAATTTTTTCTGAAGTTACTTCAAAGGCGCACTTGGTCGGGTTCAGCTTCATCTTATACTTTCAGAGTACACTAAAGGTCTCTTCGAGGTCAGCAATATGATTTGTTGAAGATCGACTCTTAATCAGTGTATCATCTACATAAATCTCCATATTGTGGTCGATCTGCTCCTTGAAGATTTTGTTCACCAGGCACTGGTAAGCCGCACCTACGTTTTTAAGCCCAAAAGGCATAACCCTATAACAATAAAGCTCACGGTTAGTAATAAAAGCAGTTTTCTCTTCATCTTTCGGTGCCATCCGAATTTGGTTATAGCCGAAGAAAGCATCCATGAAAGTGAGGAGCTCATGGCCCGAGGTTGCATCCACCAATTGATCAATTCTGGGCAAGGGGTAGCTATCTTTCGGACAGATCTTATTCAATTTTTTGAAGTTTATGCGTATTCTTCACTTGTCATTTGCCTTCTTGACGAGGACCACATTAAAGATCCAGTTCGAATAGAAAACTTTTCGAATGAATCCAGCTTTGGGAAGTTTGTTGACTTCTTCCATAATTGCCTTCTGCCGCTCGGGTGCATAGGCACGCATCTTCTCCTTTACTGGCCAACATTTGGGATCAACAACCAGACGGTGCTCCATCACTTCTGCATCAATTCCGAGCATGTATGCGAGGACCCAAGCAAAAACATCTACATTTCTCTAGAGGAAGGTGATGAGCTGCTTTCAGACCTCTTCACCCAGGTTGGAGCCGATCGACACAATGTGATCTCCATTCCCATCATTCAAAGGAATTGTAACAAGATCTTCCATAGATTCTCCTTGTTCTTCTATTAGGTCATCACGAGCGTCAAGGCCGTTCACTGGACAAGGATCTGATTGCCCTTTCTCTTGCAAGGCAATGGTATAGTAGTGTCTCGCCAGAGCTTGATTTTCTCTTATCTCTTCGATTTCATAACTTGTTGGGAACTTCATCTTCAAATGATAAGTTGAGACCACTGCCCGAAGTGCATTTAAACCAGATCGACTGAGAATTGCATTGTAAGTAGATGGGGCTTTTACTATAAAAAAATCTACCTATGCTTTGGACTATCTTGGGTACCGCCTTACAGCCATAGTTAATGTTATTATCTCTTCAACTAGCACAACATTATCGGCGAAGCCTACTAATGGAAAGTTCATTGGTCCCAAGCGATTACTAAGTATGGACATTTTGGAGAAAGCATCATAAAATAAGATATCAGTAGAGCTTCCATTATCAATCAAAATGCGATGTATATCATGGTCGGCAATATTTAAAGAAACTACAACGGCGTCATTGTATGGGAATTGAACCCCTTGTGCATTTTTTTCAGTGAAAAAATGGGTTCTTCAGCCCTCTGCTGTTTAGCTTGTTCTCTCAATCCACTAGTCTCCCTTGCCAAAATCCTCCAACAATAGTATTGATGATCCTGAGTGGAGGTCGATCTCTTTGCTACTCCTCCCTCCTTGGTGGTTCTGGCTGCGGTGGTGCCCTTGGCCGATCTTCCTTTCCTTCAGACCAACGTCGTAGAAATCGGCCAAGCCGACCTCACCAGATGAGCTCCTCGATCTCATCTTAAAGCTTATTATACTTGCCTAGATGAGTCCGTATTCTTTCGGGCCTTGGCAACTGCTTCTTGATTTCCATCTGTACTTTAATTTTTGGAGCATTGAGGGGGGAGTAGTTGTGGAACCACCTAGGGGGAGAGTTCCACCGTGCCCTTCGATCGAGGCTTCTTGGTCGATGAGCTCGGAGAGGAGTTCGGGCTTGTCTGCGCTCGAGAGGGATTCTGGAGCATAGCTGAGATTCACTCAACTTCTCTTCAACTGCAGGTTTGCTGGATTTGCCCGTCCACCGCTCTTTTGCAGCCTCATCATCCTTTATTTGAAAAGCCTTCTTTGCCCGGCATAACCCTCAGCCTGAGCCACCATATCAACAAAATTTCTGAAGTACTTTCTCTCTAGGAAGGATCGGAGATTATTCTTTTGAAGACCGCTTATCAACATGGCCATGACTATGGATTGGTCCAAGTTCTAGATCTCTAGTGCAGCAGCATTAAAGCGGGTGACATAAGCTCGTATGGACTCTCCTTTCTTCTGCTTGATGTTGATGAGGGAGTCCGAACCTCACCCTAGACATCGGCTGCTGATGAAGTGAGCCATGAACTAACGATTCATTTGATTAAAAGAGTAGATCATATCCGACTTAATGCTTGAGTATCAATTTCTTACTGCTTGCTTTAAAGTTGAGAAAAAAGCTTGGTACAAAATGACGTTTGGTACGCCATAGAGCAGTATCATGGTATGTGAAGAAGGAGAGAGCTGTGGACTCACCTTTAGGTTGCATTTGGTGTATTATCAAGCAGTGGTAATCTAGATTACCTGTAATTTGGATAGATTGCTAGTAATGTTGATTTCTATGTTTGGTACACACAGATAATATTGCAGTAAAATTACTGAAAATCTTGATCGACATATTTGGTATGACAATCAGATTATTGGTAACATAACATCAAATTTTTAAAATACCCTCAAATCAAATTTATTAAAAATCACACCCTATGTACAAAATATAAATATAATATATAATATTATATATACTATAATATATTATATATGATATATTATACTCTAATGTATATTTATATTTATAATATATAATATAATATATAATAATAATATAATATAATATAATATTATGTTATAATATAACATAATATTATATTATATAATATTATATTTATAAATATAAATATATTATATATTATAAATAATATATTATATTCAAATATATATTGATATTTATAATATATATTATATTATATTATAATATCATATAATATTATATTATTATAATATTATTATAATATTATTATTATTAAAATAATAATATTATAATAGTATATAATATAATATTATTTTATAATAATATTATAATATAACATAATATTGTATTATAATATATTATTTTATTATTATAATAATAATATTATTATATTATAGATACTATATTTATAATATAAATATATATATTATATGTTATATATTTATAATATCTATTATTCTAATATTATTATAATATATTATAATATGTTATGATTATATTATCATATATTATTAAATTATAAAATGATAATATTATTAAAATATATTATTATTAAAATAATAATATTATATTATATTATTATATAATAATAATATTATGATATTATATATATTATATTTATAATAGATATATTATATATGATATATTATATATTCTAATATATATTATAATATATTATTATTCTATTATAATATATTATTATATAATATAATATAATATTATATTATATTATTATATAATATAATATTATATTATATATATTTTTTAATAAGAATATTTTTGTTATTATTAAATTATTAAATATTTGGTAGCCCTCCAATTAGTAATTCACATTATCTCATAAAAAATAATTTAGATTTATTAATTTAAACAATATGATAGATTCACAACCCGGTGTGTGTATATATATTTATAATATAACGTCCTTTTTTACCGGTTTCGCTTTCTCCTCCTTCCACCGTGTTTCCTCCCATTCTTCTTTCGAGGTACCAGGTCACGGGAAGGACGAGAGAAAGAAGGGTTCAGTCAAATGGTTTCTCGGCTTCAGCTTCCAAGCGACGACTCTGTAGATCTCGTCGTCACTCATTCCAATATTAAGAGCTTCTCCGCCCAAGTGCGCTTCTCCCTCCAGGTAAAACCTAAAACCCTCCGCTCGCTCTTAGATGACGAGATGCCTGGTTCCATTCCGCTCTTTCTCTCTCTTAGACGACGGTGGAGTCTGCCAAGGAGAAGCTCTGGAAGAAGTGCGGGACGTCCGTGGACTCGATGCGCCTCGAGCTCTACGATGATGCCGGGTCCAAAGTGTGCGACCTGAACGACAATCCGAGGCCACTTGGATTCTATTCCCCTCAAAATGGGTTAGTGAGTCCACAATCTTTATTGTGCAAATGTTGGATATTTTTGATTCGGATTTGTTGCTGTCTTTTATGCTTCTCCTTCTGCCTTCTTTATTTGTTTGATTGTTCTACTGGTTGATCAAAGAGTGTGATTGCAAACCCCAAAGCTGTGAAGGTTGTAAGCAGAATTCTTGCAAACGCTCCTGCTAATTACCATTTTGTAGAGCCCAATCTCTAGGTGATTGAGATGCAACACAGAGAGAAAGTCACGTCCTTGATACTTTTTTCAATGCATGACCTGCATCTGCGATCCCATTGTAGGAGACCCTCCTCTGAAAGATTTCAGTGATTGTAGAGGTTAATTGAAAGAGGACAACCTCAGAAAGATGACTCTCCTATCCTCCAATCAAATTGGAACCTGATTTCGGTTCCATTATAGGGGAAGAAAGAAACTTAGATTCAGAATGACATCCTTCACTTCGTGTTTACCACACCAAATAGAAGAACCTCTAGGAAAAACTTATGAGGAAACTGAAAAAGGAAAAAAACAAGAAAAACAGTGAAATATGTTTGATTGTGAAAAAGATTTTTCACAACTTCGCATTGAAAAATTCTCCATCACTGTTTTGTAACAAGGCTCAATTAGAATTACAAATATCCAAAATGCCAAATTCCCTACTCGTTTGCCATGTGGTGAACCTGCCCTTTGCCGTTAGAAGAACATCTGCCTTTCTTCTGGTAATTATTGTGATTCAATCTCACAAGCAGAATATAATGAGCTTGTATAGGATCAGATGATGCCTCTGGGAAATTGAGAGCTTAAAAGATGTGATTCATTCTACATGCATAAGCTCCTTTTGGTCATTTTTCAATGCAAATATAATAAATGAACATTGCTTGAAGTAACAACTATTGTTGCTTGATAGTATCCTTAACTAATTAGTACAAGAGTTCTGGAGTCCTCCAATCTCCATAAATATTTATTGTTTGAAGAGTCACAAACTGTTTAAAGAACTAGCTGCAATAGAATTCAAAACTTTGATCAGGATTACTTCTTATGTTAAGTTAAATGATTTTATGGATTCCGGGTAATGAGGTAGTGTTCATAACTCAAGTAATACATAATTCACAATTTCATGCCATGATTTTAATTGCAAGTACTTCTTATATTGGACTGACTGAAATGGTTAACTGGATTCTAGGTAATTATACAGCTACTTAACTACTGTTTATTTCATTTATTGTCTATGGAACAACATATATTTTCCTTTTTACTTATTGAATTATCCATGCTAATCTGAAGGTACCGACTGCATATTATAGATCCAGACCCCTCATCAGTAAGCTCGGGTGGCTGGTTGGATGACACTTCACTGGTGGAGAAATATAAAATTTCTGAGGAAGCCTATAATAAACTTGATCGTAAGTTCCTTGTAGTATTTTTTTTTTTGCATCTAGCATGAAAGATTAATAATTACATGCTTGTGGAATTTTATGTTTCTCATTTAATAGATAATGCATGCCTTTTAATCCTCAAACATCTTTCTGATTGTTTATTATTTTTAAAATCAAGTGTAATTTGGACCTCCATTTTATGCGATGGATATGGACACATGTTCATGTGTTAAGCAAGAATTAGGAGTTCCATCCAATTAGTAAATGGCCAAAGATGTATGCAGCTGTACTAAAATGTACTAGCATAGTTGGCATGCTGGTGGGATCTCCTTAATCTATTTATATACACTTAACCAACACCAGAGTATTATCCATTTGAAAATTGAAACCTTACCAGATGATATGGGATCTAACACCAAATTGTTTGCAAGTAAGCCTTGATACATATGGTTTTGCGATCTGTATATTCAAATGAAAATAGTTAGGGTCAGTACAATCAAACTGTATTTGATAGTGGAATATTACTGGTCTTATGAACACCTATGATTTTGTTGCTTGGTGAAAATTATATAATGATCAAAACTTTTCTTCTGTATTTTGGTTTTCATATGCTTGTACAACTTTTTCATCACCCATATATCTGATTTTCTTTGTTTGATCAGGCAATTTTAGGAAATTTAAAGAAAAAATGATATCTCAAAATCCACCAAGCAGTGAAAGCAAAGTAAGCCACGCAGGCTTTGCCTTTTAATATTTCATTGTTTATTCGATCTATTTGTCCTTCTTCTGATTATTTTCCTTTGTGCATGAAGATGGTGCTTTGATACTTTTAATCTCTTTCTTTCTTTCTTTCTTTTATTTAATGATGGCTTTCTACTGATCTTCTCTTCTTATAATTTATGAAAGCTTTCTCCTATTCTGACTGTTTATTGTCTTTAATCTGTCCAAGAATATTTTTCAAGATGAAGCATATATGTTCTGTTAACTTTTAATTTTTTGTGATTTTTTACCTTAGCTATCAGGCAGTTACATGGAGGACCTATGTGCAAATATCAAGGTCAGTAATCTATGATTGATATTACTTTTATATTGTGAATATCAATGTTTAATCTAGTTAGTAGAAAGGTGTTGCTTTTGTTAGAAGGTGAAATGTGAGAAGGTGATGAATGCATTTTATCCTAAGTATATCTGTCATGGAAATCAAATCTCCTGCTCTTTGGGTGAAAGGATTGTGGTGGAGTCTATGTATTAATAACGTTCAACTAATTATTTTTTGGAAATATCACTCTCTTTACTAGCACATTTTTTAAGATTTTTTTTCCCCCTGTTTGATCAGCATATTCTTCTATAAGTTGAATGATTGGTAGCCATGTGAGCCTTACCAGTATGTTTTGGTTATAAACATTGTAACAGATGTGATGAAAGAGGAAATAGACAGTTGTTGAAAGAATAGTATGGTTCAAGTGGCATAGACAATTGGAAGAGATACACTGCAGAAATATAGTCACTCTACTCAGCATATACACATATACTATATTACATTTTCCACATGTTATTCTTGATCATTTTTATCATCAATTGATGGCATACATGGTACAACCATTTTTAGCTAAATTAATCCATTACATCCTCTTTAGAATGAAATTATTCCCTCAAATTTGCAGGTCTTCATTGAAAGCTAATGTAGCTAAAAGCATATACCACTCAGGAACTTAGTGAGTTGGGAGGAACCTTACTCTAAAAGCACACTTTTGAGCATTACTGGCTAGCAACTTTAGGTGAGGCGGAAAAGCTAACAAAGGAGGTTCCAAGGTTTCTTCTCCATGTCATTTTTTAAGGCTTATGCATTAGAAAGTGAGGCACCCACTTTCTACTAATTTCTCGGTGGAGAAGGGGCATACACCTCATTATAAACTTGCATGACATGCTTCAAAGCTAGAAAATTCTGATTAAATTTAAATTAAATTTAAATCAGCTATTATTTCCACTTTTAAAATCATTCAACTTTCTTTTCTTTTTTCTGTTCTCAAATCTGAATTTTAAGTACCCTTTACCCTAAATTGGAGGCTTCCCACTCCTTGCCACAGCAGCTGTTGATGTGGGAACCCTGGGAAGCTTAATTCTGAAACTAGCGGAGTATCTAGTATCACATGTAAGCATTCAAGGCACGTCCTTTAAACTGCCCAAGGCTTATGTCTCACGTTTTTTTTGGTCTGACCATTTTTGTGGTGATTGGAGGAGAAAGTGGACTACATGTCTTGGATGCGACTGAATTTCAGGTTTATCTAGGGACCCTATTGGTCTAACATACCTTGTTCATTTTGGAAATATCAGTTCATTCAACTGTTTTCCTCTGTTATCTTCTTTCAAATCTGAATTTTTAATAGCCCTAGCCTTAAACTCAGGACTTCCTGGTTCCATGCTTTGGCAGAGGTAACCAAGGATGTAGTGGACCCTGTGAAGCTCATGGCTAAAACTAGTGGTACTATCTATAACTATCTTTTATAGACATTCAAGACCTACCCTTCCAACTGCTTTGACATTAACATCTCTTCCTTTATAGATTCACAGTTTATTTTCCTCTTTAAACATTGGAAAGAATAGTGTGTGCCAGCTGGTTGAGTTGGGAAAGTCGCTGGTTGTTGGATACATCAATGACCCGGGTTCAGTCCTACATTGACCCAATCTCAGCAGGGCTTCCTGCTGTCCTAGTTCTTGAGAAGAAAATGTTTTAAAGCAGCCTGGAAAATAAAAAAGTTATTGAAGTGGTGGAGCAGATATATCAATTACTGAAATGCAGATTTATTTAGATGCACTATTGGTCCAATCATCTTTTCTTTTGTTTGAGTCAGGAATCCCTAGCCACTAAATTTGGAGCTTGTTATGCTTGTTGCTCTTCTAAAAGTTTGGTTGACTCTGAAGGCAAAAGTTGTGGTCGTAGTTGATCTCTACATCTTAATTCATGGTCAATGTAATGATGAACTGGGGCATTGGTTTCATGAATCTCTTTGGATGAACCTAGGTGAATATATGTAGAGGCTGCTTTCTAGAGGCTTGGTCACAGATTAAATACTTCCATATGTGACCTCTTGTTGTCAATGATTCACCTCCATTTAATTGATAATATGTGGTCGAACTTATTTGTTATAATGATGACTTTAACTATATTAACTGCTAAGTAGGTTATTAAGTGCTGCTTAAGCAATGGAATTATAAATATTTGAAAGATGCGTTATCGCTTATCTTTAGAATCATATCTATTTTGCATGCATTTATCTTCTAAATGCATCTGTATGCTTACTTTTTATATCTGGGATATCAAGCGAAGGAACTTGAATGGTATGCTCTAGATTAAATTGTAGTTCCTAAGTAATATTTATATGCTACTTCTTTCTTGTTTGTTAACTTCATTATTTCTTGACATAGGTTGGAGATAGATGTGAAGTTGAACCTGGGGGAAAAAGAGGATTCGTGAAGTTTGTTGGTCGAGCTGAGGCTTTAGGACCTGGCTTTTGGGTTGGAATTCAATATGATGAACCTCTCGGAAAACATGATGGCATGTATGTGGCCTTGTACCTTTCCCATTACTATAATTTTCCCAAAATATCCTCTTATGTCTTTCTTTTTCACATCTGTAGTTTGTATGGTTAATGTTTGGAAACTCAGCAAATACAGTTGGTCTTTCATATAGTCATCACCTAAAGTCATAGTATTATATTCTGTTGATTGTATTGTTACAAGGAACATATATTGGTGTGTTTAAAAGGCTAAATCTAAACCATAATGACAGAAAAGAGTGATGAATTAAGATGTAACTGACCAACAATAATGGCATTATGATCCAGGATTGAAGTCTTGGCGGGGTAGGAGCCATCCCGGCTGTACCGTCTCAGTTCAGTGGGATCATGGCTTGTGGGATGGGTGCAGGACCCTTATACTTACTTTTGGCCCCTATGCTGGCCACCTTGCCTTCATCTCAGCTGCGTCACATGCTGAAATGGTCGTCCTGGTTGGGATGTGCCCTACTTTTTTTTTTTTTTAAATAATACCAGAGAATACTTCGGCCTTTGATTCGTCACTGGGAGGAAGGGCTTACCTTTTTTTGTGGCTGATGTGTACATCAACATTGTTGTATGGAGGGAGGAGGGAGGAAGCTCAGTTCACAAAAGGATCCGTTTGGTTGGGGTATATCAGATTACGGGATAATATGATAATTTATAGGAATCATTTATCTAGAAAAATGATTACGGAGGAAAATAACTTTTACTATGTTTAGTTGGTAGGAAAATTACTCCGAAGAACGACACCAAAAAAGGATTATTACATTTGGTTGGAGATAATCCTATATAGGAATATGGCAAAATTTACAAATATACCCTTCAATATAAAATAATATTTTAATACTAGAATAGTATTGTCATCTCCAATTAGTTTTTATATGATGACTATAATCATATAACCTGTTGTATAATGCCATCTCTATCTTAATTTTTTTATAAAAATTCTTTATTGAATAAATTTTGGAGAACATTAGAATAAAGTTAATGATTATATATGTAGCTTTATTGGAGGTATTTTTGTCAAATATGGATTACCACCACTCGGGAATTTGCCAAATACCAACCCTTCCATGGTATTTGTTTTACCTTCTTTCTTTGGAAAATAAGCATGGGGCTCATTAATTTTTTTTACCATTTCTCTCTTTCACTTTTCATATCAAACATGGTAATCTAACATGGGAATCATTTTTCCATGCCAGATTACCCCCAACCAAACGGCCCCAAAGAAGTTTTGTATTTTTCCCATGGTGCCATAGACTGCTCAGGATGGAGGAGGGAGAAGTGCAGCCTTTTTTTCCTCCCAAACCTTATCACAATGGATATTGGAGTCCATGCACAACCTTAGCACGAAGTGTGGCTTTTCTTCGCTTGAACCATATCACAATAGATGGGGGACTTCACGAGCCCTACCCAACCTTAGGGCATTTCTGCATGAGGGGTTCGAATTGTATCTTTCGCACAAAAGAAGATTCATGATGTCACCCACATAGATCTCAAAGCATTCTAAACTCATTCATTAGGCTGCATAGTTCTCAAAGCCATGATAGCACGATTGAATTCACATGAAGAAAGGTGAATCCTTTTTTGTGCAAGATACAATCTGTAGGAGGGTCATGAGCGCCGGAGTCATAGGGGTGTTCTCTCTTTTTGCCCCCTTTGATGCATTACCCAAGAGTGTATTGCATGCACATGGGGGAGAAAAAAGCTAATTATACCTTAAAAAAAAGAGAAAAAGCCAAAAAAAAAGGGGGAAACTATCTATGTGAATGAAAAAAGATGGATTTGCATAGTTTATTCTCGTGAATTATTTTTCGATTATCAGTCTTTCCTCTCCCTTTCAATTACCATACCTACCACCTATTATGTTTGAAAGTTGACATGATTTGAGATTTGAAATAACAATTTGTTGCAAAATACCTCCTGTCCTGAATAAAAACATCCATGATGAAATTTGATCCCACTATCAAGGTATTAAGATGATATAAGCATCGGATCATTACTATTGCAACCAATAAACAAGAGAAAGAGGTTAAGAAAGGAAAGGAGAGGAAGGGAGATGAAGGAAGAAGAAGGTTGCTCCATCTTTTTATATTAGAAACACCTTGCTTAGTTATGGTAAGCTCTTCTCCTATCATTAATTTAGCCAAAGTAAAATAAGATAATTATTATAATTTTTCTGCATGAAATTATGATATATTATAAGATCAAGATGGAAATTTTATTTTTAAAAATGTGTTATATTTTTTGTAAGATTATCATATTTTTAAATGAGTCTAATATATGAACTTAGGCTTGATCAAGCAAAAAGTAGAATTTTAATAATGGGATAATGTTTATTTTTGATGCATTGCATACTTGATAGTCTAAAATAATTTTCTAAAAAAAAGTAAATATCTAAATCTCTTTTATTTCTTCAATAAATGACCCCTCTTTGAAAATATGTGCCATATTAAATATGTCCACGTAAATGCAAGAACTTCATTTAAGTATTATCATTTATCTCATCATTACTATGACCAATTGGCTATAGTTGATGTGTGGCTTAATTCATGGCTAAAATATGAACCATAACTTGGAATTAACAGATTTGACCTATTGTTAACATGATTTGGAAAAAAAATGTAGGGAAGTAGATATAAAATATGCAATTTAAATCAAATTTCTAGTTACTTATTATGAATTTTAATAATTACATGAAATAATAACAAGAAATTTTTAGTTATAAAAATATTTAAAAATTACAAAAAATATTGTACCTAGCTTATAGTCTGCCCAATGCACAAGATGCAATTTTTTCTTATTGTTAATTATTGTATTTCATTTACTTATTTTATCATATTTATTCTATATGAATTTCAAGAATGGTTAGAAAAATGAAAGAAAAATGCACCCATTCATCTCAATATGGGCGAGTTGGTCCAGGATGTGATCGAATCTTGATCCCATCAGGAACTCTGACCTACTGCAGGGAAGGGGGCAGAGACCGTCCCTGCCCTCATCATCATAGCAGAACTTGAAGCTGCTACAGGCTGTGTGGTTTGAACCAGAACCACCGTCCATGGTCAAGGATAGCACGGCCGATAAGGAATTGCCAATGACTTGACTGGTCTCCCCCACGACGATGAGGCATGGAGGGGTCTCCACATTAAGGAAGATACTCTCACAATGATGATAGGTGTTAGTGTCCTCTGGTCATGCCCTCAGTGTCCTCAGTGCTTTCGGTGCCTTGGAATTGAAGCTTTGTCAGCATTCAGTGCTTTTGGTGCCTCGAAATTGACGTTTTATCAGTGATGCCTTGGATGCTATGACCTTTTGACTTTACTGTTTTCTTTTTACCGTGGACATTCCTTGAAAGTTGAGCATTGCTTTCTTTTGGGCAGGATTATTGTATGCTATCTTGTTGTTTGATGATGTTGGTGGTTGATAGGATTTGAATTTTTGCCTGATTAGCTTGAATCTTGATGTTGTTACAGTTCTAAGAACTGTTCTTCTTCCAATTGAATGAGGGTTTGAAGATGAACTAGCTTGGTCCTGTGCTTCTTTTTCTCCTTGTTTTTCAAGTTTGGCAAGGGAATCTAATAGAAATCTCTTATATTCAGTCTTTGACTTGGTTACAACAAGTTTTGCGCTGGTTCTTGACTTTTGTTGTAGAAATTTGGCTGCCTGTGGATCCATGGCTGGTGCGGCCTGCAGGGAATAACAGGCCATATATTAGACTCATCTAAAAATTTGATAATATTACAAAAATATAATACATATCTAAAAGTAAAATTTACATCCTAATCTTATAATATGTCATAATTTCGTGCTGGAAAATTATCATAATCACCTTATACTACTTTGGCTAAATTAATGATAGGAGAAGAACTTATCTTAAGTAAGCAATATATTTCCAATATAGAAGATGGAGCAACCTCCTCTTTTCCTCTCCCTTTTTTTCCTCCTCTCTCTTGTTTTTTGGTTGCAATGATAATGAGTCGATACTTATAATAGCTCAGTATCTTGATAGTGGGATTAAACTTCATAATGGATTTTTTTTTCTAGATAGAAAGTATTTTGTAGCAGATTGTTATTTTAAATCTCAACTCATCTCAACTTTCAAACATAGTAGGTAGCAAGTATAGTAATTGAAAAGAGAGGAAAGATTGGTGATCGAAGGACAATTCATGCGAAGGAATCGTGCAAATCCACCTTTATTCCCTTCATACGGATGGTTTCTCTTTTTTCTTTTTGGCTTTTTCTGTTTTGAGATAGTAAAGTTGGCTTTTTCTCTTTCCCATCTGCATGCTGTCAGACTCTTGAGTAGCGCGATGAAGCCAAAAAAGAGAGAGCTCCCATGACTCCTCTAGAGATTGTATCTTTTGCACCAAAGAAGGATTCACCTTTCTTTGCATGAATGCGTTGATGAATCGCGTGGTCCCGGCTTTGAGATCTATGCAGCCTAATGAATGAGGGAGTTTGGAATGCTTTGAGATCTGCATGGGATGTGATCCATGGACAATGTCACAAAATCTTCTTTGGTGCAAAAGATATGATCCGAACCCCTCATGTGGGAGTGCACCGAGGCTGAGCAGGGCATGTGGACTCAACCATCCATTTTGATAGGGTTCGGAAGAAAGAAAAAGCCGTACTCTGTGTTGAGGCTGAGTGGGGCACATGGACTCCACTATCCATTGTGATAGGAATCAAAAGGAAAAAAAAAGGCCATACTCCACCCTCCTCCTTCTCGAGCAGTTCATGGTGCTGTGAGAAAAACATAGAACTTCTTGGCAAATTGAGCTTCCTTCCTCTCTGCTGGTGATGATGCCGATGCTGATACATCAACAACAAATAAAGGATAAGTCTTTTCTCTTTGCAACAAGTCGAAGGCTGAAACATCGTCAAAAAAAAGGGCATGTCCCAATCACAAGGGCCTATTGGCAAGTGATCTTGCTGAGATGAAAGCAGGACCACCGAGATGGAGACCAGAAATGACTTTCGGGGTCCCACGCCCATCCCTCATGTTGTGATCTCACTAGAATGGGATGCGATGGCCGGGGCGGCTCCTTGCTGCTACTATTATTATGACTATATGACTACCACTACTTGTCTACGGTAATTGCTTTGTTTTTTTTTGAAGTCTCTAAAATCTCATAATAATTTGACAAAAAGTTGGTTTTATAATCAGTGGCTAATAATCTTTTGTATTTACTTCTTCTTTGCAAGTATAAATATTTGATTTTAGAATGTTAATTACCATGTGTATTATTTAGATACTGTATATATCATACATCCCTTATTTTATATTACATTGTCTTTATTATATAGCTAATGTAGTTTTCTTCATAGTTCTAAATGCCAACAGATGTTACCGGTAGTCTAAGACATTATTTCTCTTAGATTGAAGAGAATTGTAAGCTGGAAAAAATGAATCAAACCCTAATATCTCATTTTCCATGCCTTAGTTTTCAGGCTTTGATTTGTTCCTTTTTTTATGTATTTTGGTTGTTTTACTAGGGGTTTTTGGGGTTCTATTGCAGTCAAATTGAGGTTATGTTTGGGCCTGAAGGGACTCAAATTGGGTTGTTGATGGGCATCATCAAGTCTTCATACTGGAGGATTTTTTATCAAATTTGGTTTCTATCTATCTCTATTCTTAGAGTCCTATGTGGGAAAGGAAATTGGGTGGGTTATCTTTATTTAAGGGATTATATGGCCTGCAATTTGGGCTGGTTCATGGGATTGAAATTATGCAAAACAGGCTGCTGACTTTTCTTTTCATTTCTTCTTCATTCTACTCCTATTCTTTTTCTTCTTCTCTCTTTATTCTGTCTTTAATTTTCTGCATTGCTATGATAAGTTTCTGCTGCACCGAAGCAGGTATCTGTTATATAACCTAATTGAGCTGTGTTTGGATGTGAATGTTACTAAGAAAAATCTAAAAATTGCCTATGAAGTTCAGATCAATGCAGATCTGGATCAACCTATGGTTTTTATTCTTTGTAGATCCTTTATTTATCCAAAAGGCTTTACCAGTTGACCTGTGGTTTAGGTATAACTTAGATGCAACTTGAATTAGATTATGAGCTAGACCATATCCATTACTTAACAAGTTTTGTAGGTTTGGTTTGATTATGAGTTAGATGCGACATTTTAAATCATTTTGTTTGTGCCTGCAATTTTTCGTGGGTTTAGGTTCCAACAGTCTATAATCTTGTCTAGATCTGTGACACCCCAAGTCCAAATTTACTATACTATGGCTTGGGTCCTGTAAAGGTCTGCTATACCATCTTGTGCCCTAAGCAAATATTATCCTAAGTCCATCATCACAATTTGGATCACATGTCAATTTCAAGAAAATGATAACTTAATCTGATAATTCAAGTGTCTAGCAACCTCTCCTGACCAATGCTTTTCATTTTTCACCTTCTTATTATCTATCAGATAGCATTATATTTTTCTCCACTCTTTCATTTTGGATCCACCATCTGATAACTTGATTTTGCATATGGTATCAGCCAAAGTAGTTGGAGGATTGGACATAAAGTTAATGGCCAATCCTGAAATCATGCGATCTTTTGGTGCAGTCTTCTTTTATAGAAACATGTTTAATAACTGGTCCAAGCTTGATAGAAGGAGACTTCAGTTTTCTTGCTGGACATGATTCTAGGATGCCTTTTCTTTTAAAGAAGACTTGTAAGATGCTGGTTAATGTCATTTTTATTTTCAAGATTTTTTTCCAGAAGACTTGGAGGATGCTTGGTGATGTCATTTTTATTTCAAGAAAATCCATCCATCTTTTATGTGTAGATTATTTAATATGTCTTCATGGGTAGCGTATTTATAATTTCTTCATCTACCGGCCTTTTTTGTTGTTGACCTTTTTTGTTGTTGCAGGGTGAAAGGTATACGCTATTTTCAATGCCTGCCACAACATGGTGCCATACTTAGGCCAGACAAAGTCAAGGTATATGTGCAATACTGATTCCAGAATACTTGTTTCAGTCCTGAGAACTTGACCCAAGAGCATAATTTCATGAAGTAATATGCATGCAGAGCCTGTATGTGGAGTGTAGTTCATGTCTCACCCACATTTGCTCAAGCTTCTTGATAAGTGCATAGCGATTAAATTGATCATGCGTGTGTTCATTTGTGCATGAATGTGCTTTTTGGTCAGAGGATGGGGCAGATACTTTACTATGATCTCCTAATTATGACACGCATTGTAGAAAACACATCTAACCGAACAGAACCTTCTGAGATCACCCTGAAATCCCTGTCCAGAACTAGTACATGGTGGGCCAGCAGAAGCAATTCTCTCTCAGTAACCGTGTAAGAATCAGTAGATTTAGCGCACCCCTTTCAACTGTGCTGGCCAAAAAGAACCGTTAGACCTGCACAAAAGGCAGCACACATACGCAAAGGCAAACAAACGAACAAACAAAACCCTCTGATCTGCTCAGTTCATGAGGTACTGCTGGTTGACTTAAAAAAACTTCTAGATGTGCTTCTGCAGGGCATCTGATTTTGAAAAGAATGTTACTTGTACCAGGTACAGACAATTGTTGGGGTAGGGAGTGAGCGTTAGTGTACCGGTACATTAATATAATCAACATGCTCATTGAATTGCTCGTAATAAACTAGTTTGCAAATGGTGCAATATGCCCGTGGTCCAACCTTACCAGTTTTTTAGATGCCTGGTGACTGGCTGACAAGTTTGCAATAACATAGCAGACTGATCTGTCTGACCTCGTGCAAGTATAGGAACTAAACCTCAGCTGTTCAGTCTCCAAAATGAAAAATAAATAAATATAAGTGAAAATGAGGGAAGAAAATCAGCTCTTACAAGTAGGCAGGATGATGTGATTTATTTATATGGGTACCTGTATCCATAAGTATGCACTTCTATACTGAGTTTCTTAACATTTTTCTGGTGATTTACTTTATCCCTTTTTTTTTTTTTTTTTTTTTTTTTTTTTTTGTAATTTGTGTTTATTAGTTTTTTATAGCTCTAGTTTACCAATTTAATTTAGGGCAAGGAATGCAACACCATACCAAACTGCCCTGTTTGGTCAGGATTGTTCTGAATTGATCATAAACAGGGATGGTTTGTAGCATCGGTATGGGATTTTGCATAAATTAGTGTGAATTGTTTCTTATTGGGTGAATCTCCTAGAACTGCTTGGTTCTGAGTGGTTCGACTCATTAAGGGTCCCATGCTGGTTCAGGGCCTCAATAATTGTAGGAGAAAGGGATCCAACACCCTTATCTCTCCTTGTTTCAGGGAAAGAGAGGATAAAGAGAGGGAGAGAGGGGAATGGCGAGCCAGTTTTCACTTGACTTGGAATTGAGCTGATGTTGCCTTTCCAATTTTTTTTAATATAAGTATTTTATATTTACAGTATTATACTTAATTAATTTAACATGTATGATACAGTTAAACCATTCTTTAGGTATGTCATATAAAAAATAAAGCGTATTGCATTTAAATATCAAAAATGAACTAACAAAATCTTATTTTACACTTAAACCAAATAAAGAAAGCTAAAAAATTTTGAAAAATTAAAAAAAATATATATATTTTTGGTGTACTGTTATGGTTTGGTAAATGTAGCAGCCTCCTACTGGTACATTTATGCAGAGTATATGAACAAAATTTATGCTATTTTATTACAAAAAGGAACATAGATAAAATTTCTAGTGTCTCAAGTAGAAGTTTTCTTATTT
The DNA here is from genome assembly GCA_006176705.1 of Cocos nucifera. NCBI lineage: Eukaryota > Viridiplantae > Streptophyta > Magnoliopsida > Arecales > Arecaceae > Cocos > Cocos nucifera. The sequence goes on along the minus strand of QRFJ01001301.1, from coordinate 316,095 downwards.
CATTGTTGGCTTTCCCTGGGTGCCTGTATAAAAGCACAATCCATACAGCCCACGGGATGGCGCTTATAGATGAACTTATAATCATTACTAAAAAGGTTATAGTTTCACTTGGTAAAACAGCTAGTCTTAATGCAACATTTTTATAATGATTAATATCAAATGTTCAAAAATGGAAATACTGTAATGAGACAATACCTGTGCACATAATGTGTGTAGTAATAACACAAGATATGTAACCTTGCCCCTTCCCTCTTTTCTAAATCCTGAATCTTTTGCATTTTTATCATATCGATCAGCTGCAAGACATTTGTAGAAAAGTTGCCAATAAAGTTGAGGCTAATTAGCATTCATTAGACAGGTTGGAGACTATCCTGAGAGGGACCCATTTGATGAAGAAGAGATATAAACAACTGCGGAGGTGTGCATGCAGCATCTTCAAAGTCCTGTTAAAACTGTGATTTTCATGTTGCCCCCGTAGAAACTCTTTGTTTTGAATTGCTGTCGTTGTTGTTATGATGATCGATACGTTTCCCTGTAATTGGAAAGCATCACCAGAGCCCTATTTGTTTTGAAACTGCTGTCGTTGGACTGATACCTTCTAGAAAGTTTGGTCGTTTTTTTGGAAGTACCGTATGGATGATATTATTTTTCTGGAAAATAAATGGATGTGACCAATTCTCGTTCATTGATGATGGAAGTCCAAAGGTGATACTATTTTTACAAAGTAAATGGATGTGACCCATTTTCTTTCCGTATCAAAGAGCATATATTTATTATCACAAAGCCTGTAGCGATAAAAACAGGGCAGGAGCCCTGTTGAAGACATTTTGGCAATAATGCTGGTGCCGTATAAATCCAACGGTCATCAGGTTAAGTTTTTGTCAGAACATTTTGTCTTTGGTCCAATTTTCAGAAACTACTAGAGGCTTTTGGTCCTTCAGAACTAACTCTTCTGCATCTCTTTAATTTGATCTTTTGATGGTTCTAAACAACAGCGCAATCAAGTACACCAGATCAGACTTACAAGCCAAGATTGCAAGCCATGTCATGGGTCGTTCTTAATTTTATGATCACAATATTTGGGGGAGACTGATGGATACGGGCATATCTAGCCACTTTCAAATTTCGTGAGGCACGACCATCACACGATATATGGGTGCAGGTTGTTATGTTCTTGTCTAACAGTTATAATTATAATTGAGATTGTAATTAAAATTACAGTGACTTCTTTTAGGTTGTAAAAGAATTGAATTTATAAAATTAGACCGGAATTTAAAGGAAATTGGACCTCGATCAAACCAGCACATATGCCAATTATTAAATTGAGCTTATGACTGTGCCAGGCCCAACTCAGAATACAAAGTAACTTGAAAAAGTGCTCATCTCTTTATGGGCAGCTCTCGCATAAGAGAGTGGTGTGATTGTTTGCTTGTACATAAAAATTAAAAAAAAAAAAAATGCTCATCTCATCAATAGCCCAACTGACAACTGCTGAAATCAATGAGGGTACAAAAGTTTTTTTACATAATGGTTGCGTTATTTTTCGATTCACTTATATGTTGGCGGTATATATCGTCCCGTCAATGGACTGCCATGTAAAATTTGAGGAAGAACTCAAAAATGAATATGGGGGAAGACAGAGCGAGCATAGCAATTATAGCCGACTTCTAAGATATCTGATGCGATCCAATCTGAACGAGGTGCCTTTCAAGGTTATAATTATAATAAAGTATTTGCATGGTGAGTTCTTTACATGACACGGTTATGAATATATAATTTTTAATTATAGAATAGATATGAATATTGGCTGACCCAATCCGTTGCCATCTCTACTCTATACCAGCGATAGAGGTGGCACTGCCTTTGATGGCGGTGGTGAAGAGTGCAGTCTCAAGTAGAGGCAGAGGTAAAGTGGGGGATGGGGTGGAGGAGATGATGCTGATATGTGGTGGAGAGGGATGTACATTGTATGGGTGTTGGGCGAGGACGGTAAGGAGAAGCTGAAGTGCTGGATCTGCGAGGCCACCGCCATCCTCCCCAAGGGCCAAAATCTCCTCTATACCAAGCTCGCCGCCAAGCTCAACTCTCCTTGCTAAATGCATGGATCCTGAAAATATAGTTGATAATGTAAAAAAAATAAGAATAGTTGAGAGAATAATATGCAGTGAGAAAAGTTGGAGGACATAAAAATTTTATTTATTTATTTATTTATTTAAGTCTTAGTGCTTTACTATACTATTATCTTTTTATTTGTTTATTATTTTGATGGGTAGAAGAGGAGGTACAAGAAAAGGGGATGCAAGGTGACTTCTCCATGCCTTCGTTTACATGTTTGCATTTTTTTTTCTCTCTTAAGAAAACAAGAAAGAAAAAGATCAGTTTCATTACGCGGTCTGAAGTCCGACAATTCTGACATGGTATCAGAAAAGGAAGGCTTTTCCTCAAGTGGGATTTAGAGGATCTTCCTAATTTTCTCAGTTGGCTAGTTTGTTAGCTTGCACTGAGCAAGGCAATGAGAAAATATGTTCAACCATATTGTGCATCACAGAGCTGCCATGAATCTTTCCACTACCTAGAGTGGATGACATGCTCCTTTCCTAACGCAACTGCAATAATAAGATAAAGCTTTGACTTCTTAGGAACTTCTAACTTCAGAATCGTTGTCTAAGTTTTGGTTAAAGACAATACGCACAGTCTCTTATGTTTTCCAATTAAGAAGGATTTTTGTAAGTGGGGGAAGATCAGATAGTCCTCTTTCTATTTTCTGAATCCCTCGGAATGCTGGTTGAAAGATCACATTCCATTGTCTTATTAAAAGCTTATAAAATATTCCCTTGCTACTGAGAGTGAAAAATAAAAAAAGGGCTTTGGTGGTTATGCATCAAGGTGGTTGATCAACACCCTACCAGAGTCTCACCATAAATTACGCCTAACCTTAAAGATGAGATTTTCTTCTTCTTTTTTTTTTTTCTTTTTTAATTATTTTTTCCTCTAAAATAATTAGATATCTTTTAAAAGCCATAAGGTACAGGTGGATTAAGCGTTGGAGTAGCATTATATACTAATTTTTTAATCATTAACTTGTTGACGTTATGCTCATTTATGTAAATATATATGAACTAATTATGAATAAAAATTATTTTAATTTTTTTCTATATTGTGATAAAGTTCTTAGAACTATTTAAAATCAATAAAAAAGAATATATTGTTTAGTCCTTAAATCTATTTGCAACCAAATGATATGCTATTAGTAGGACGATAGCTATATTGAGTATAGATCGTTGTGTATCATATGGTTTAGTTGTCCTCTTAATTAAAGAGTGTGAAAATACTGGTATGGCATATAGGTGAAATGTAGGAGTATATTTCACTAAATATGACCAACTCCAGAGTATTTTGCTATCAAGACTTGCTCCGAAGGAATATGGGTATAAGTGCCTCTTCAACTTAAGATCACCACAGTGACTTGTAAGTAACTTACTGCGCTTTGGTACCAGACTAATTAAATTTTTAATTCAAGGATGAAAGATTTTTGAGCACAGTCAAGTACTTATGGAGTCAGTGTGTGAGTCAAGATGGGATTGATTACTCTTAGTTTAAGGAGATGTGTTATATTGTATTTCGATTTAGCAAAATCTTGCCTAGGATAGCCCTTGTGAGGAGTCACAGGACTGATTAGGTTAAGACACATTATGAATGTACTTATCCAGAGTTCATAATTTAACTCTAAGTCATCCTAAATACGAAAGTTAAAGGAGTAAATTATACGATAACTATATTCTAGTAGGTTCTGAATATTATTTCGCATACATTTGATCTATCCAGACGTCAGGTACCATTGCTAGATGATCACATCGATTGGTATAAAAATTTATTTCTATGCTATCGATTTAGTTTTGAATCTATGGAGACACAAAAAAAGTATTTGTCCGATCAAGATTGCTGATCAAGAGTCCCATTAAACTAGGACTTTGTAATTAAGAGTCCCATTGGATTGGGACTCTGTGATTAAGAGTTTCATTGGATGGAGACTCTGTGATCAAGAGTCCCACCAGACTGGGATTCTATCTTTAAGAGTTCCTGAACTGGAACTCTATTATTATTAGAGGATTAATTAGTAATTAGATTACTAATTTGCTCAATTTGGTTGAGTAATATATTTTGGATCAAACCTAATTGAACTAGATTCAATTTAGTTTGATCCGATTAGGTTATGAGATGGCCTAATCACTAAGGAAGATTGGTTCCTGATTTAATTAGGACTTGGGCTCGATCAATCCCTGATTTGATTAGAACTTTATTGAGTTGGTTTCATACCTAATTAGATTAAATTTGGTTTTATCTATTTGGCTCTAATTAAATAGGATTGGTTGGAACTAGATGATAGAAACCTAGAGTCCAAAGATTTTGGACTTCTCCCTTGCACCACATTTTATCTCAACACCCACTTCTCAATGCACAAAGTGAGTTTGTGCATGAGATAATCACCAGCATATGCCCACCTTGTTGCCCCACTTGGATAAGGATTAAGTTGGTTTTAAATTAAATTCAAAAGAGTTTTGAAACTAAACCCTAACTTATCTCTATCCATCTTGATTGACCATGAAGGATTTTTTGTTTGTGTGACAAAAGGGAGAAACTCTCGGTCATTCTCCATGCCCAAACCTTTGTTCAGCCTCCTCTTTAGATGGATAAGGACGAGAATTGGTTGGATGAAGTTGAAGTTCAAAGGAGTTTGAATTTAAACTAAACCCTGGCCCTTATCCTATCTCATCTATATGGGTGTCCGGCAACTATAAGACCTCTTATTTTTATATGCCATTTCCTTCAAAATTTTCACCATGGAAATATTAGAAAGGAGTGGCAAAAAATTATTGAGGTGGCATATGGAATTTTGGGTGGGAAGCCAATAGTTGGCATGTGATAGTTTAGAGGAGATCTTCCTCCTCTTGGGGTGTTGGATTTTTTTTGGGAGAGAAAAATTAGAGAGGAAAAGGAGTTTTCTCTAATCTTCTTCCACGTCCCTACATCCTCCATAGATTCATCTTCAACATCAAAAAGATCTAGATTGTCTGAAGAAAGAGATCTGATTAGTAGTCCAAAAATTTTCTATGCAAGCTAGCACTCCCATGGAAGATTGATCATGACAAGGGCTTCATGTGGATGATTCATAGAGGTCGGACACCTTGTATAGTTACGAGTGACCAGCAGAGCCTCAAATCCAAGTGTTTCAGTAACAGAGATCATCTACCCATACTCAGGTATAAGGTTCTGAACTTTAGAGGACCGATCTAAAAGTTAGATCAGGTTTAAGGCATCGATGTGATTGATACATTTTCTTTTTAATTTTTAATTTTAATTGTATAATATTTCATGTTATTGATCTTAGATAGGTAGTTAAGATCTGATTTATTGCATGTTTAGTAGATTAAATCTTGTAATCTAACCTTTCTGTTAGATATATGTGCCCTAGAAGCTAGAATTGGCTGACACTTATAATACACTTCTAGGGGCAAAATTATAATTTTGACTAAAATCAATAAATGGATTATTTTCTATCACATATGTGTATTTAGTGTCTGTGATACATCCTTTGAGTTAATGGCAATGATAATTCATATTTTCAAGAGTTGAAAATTTAAGACATGAATAATCATTATTAACTCATAAATTGCTCCCGACCATAGGATCATCACGAGGATGGTGATTGATCCGAAAGGTTGGTGTATAATCGCTTCTCTTTAGTAGATGAGTCTTGAGTCTACGGTGTGGAGACACCGGAGTGAGAGTACAGATACTCGTTAGAGAACGAGGGCACTGAGCGTGACCACCTCGAGTAGTCATTAGGGAGTCTATCTTTTCATCAATGACTGACTCGATGCTGCAGTAGTGTGTCTGGTTCTTTGACCTGAGGTGCATCGGCAGTTCACCTTGAGGGTGTTATAGTTTGACTACACCATTACTCGATCTTCTAGCCATATGGAACCCTGAGGTGTATGTTGGCTATAGCATGTTCATTGTAGGAACTGGATGGCATCAAGATGGAATCTATCTACCTCGGTGGTAAAGGAGCAGCCCTATGATAATCATGAGAATCAAGTCCAGAAGCCCATGGCCATGGCAGAGTGAAATAATAGAAAGAGTTTCTATTTAGATTTTCACATTGGACTCGAATCGAATGATACATCATATGGCAGAAACTAGGGTTTGACGAGTTCACCTAAATCCTAATCTGATCGGGGCTCAAGATAGAAGAACTGAATCATAGAGGTAGCTGCACCAAGAGGTTCGTATTCAGCTCTGATGGATTGCCACCATATACTGCTAGATGTTACTGGTGGATTTTGGGAGCAATTAGAATGATTTAGATGATCAATCATTCTAGCTGTTCGAATTAGAAGAGTTCTGATCCATCGAAAGAAGTTTCGATGATGTCGATGATAGAGAACATGACATATCCCATTACCATACAGAACTGAATCTAACTGGGTCACACAAACAAGGATTTGAATTTGGTGATCATCAATTGAACTAATCCAGTTCAATTGATCTGAATGAGATTCAATTAGGTTCAAGGAAATCGTGCTAGCACTCGATTGAACTTAACATTCTTCTTTTACTATCATAAATAGTTATCCTGACTAAGCCAAAGGAGTTTGTGCTCATTTAGATCCTTCATTTGATCTGACTGGAGCTTGTCCAAGTCAAAAAAGGTTGTCTTATTTTATAAGATATTACCTACCATTTTTGGTCACCTACCATTTCTCATCCTTTGACTTTGGTCAAAAGTTGACCTTTGACTGGTCAAACATTGACCATTGATACTTTGACTTTTGTCCATGTGTCACGCACCTATTGGAGAGTTGGTGGGGGCCTGTCCCCCTACCAGAACCTGGCAAGGAGGAGGGTGCATGCCACCCTTGGCGTATGCCCAAGTTGGAGGCGGCTAAGAGTCCCTATTGGACAGAGACTTCATCTCCTTTTTGGATTCCGCTTAGAATTCTCCTAAGAACCAAGTTTGACTAGTTGTAGGCGCCCTCTAAGGAGGAATCTAGGAGTCTCTATTCCCATCAATCAGATTTAGATTTGATTTCACAAAGAGTTATGATTGGTTGGGAAGAAGAGGAGTTGGATCACAGACAGTCTATAAATAAGACCCTACGCCCAACTCAAATTAGAATTGAAGAATTGAAATCCCACGCCCCAAGGCTGCCTCTCCTCTCTTCCTCCATGCCAAATCCACCTTCTCCCTCTCCTCTCCACATCCAAAGAGGTTTGGATTCTTGGTTGGTGCAATCCAGACGAGAGAAAGGCGACTGAAAACTAGAAGGCTACGCTGCTGCAAAGGACGACTGCTGATCTTTAAAAGAAGTTTTGAAGATCCTCCAGATCAGATCCAGATCTAATTTTTGGAGATGTGATAGAGAAGAAAAAGATCTCCAGATCTAGCCTGAGTGGATACCGGTAGAGGCCAGGCACTTGCATGGCTAGATCCAGAACCTTCCGCTGCTCACAGGATCATCATCGGGTAATAGGATTACCCACTTCAACTTAAATTAAATTTGATTTAATTTATCTAATTTTATTTTAATTATTAAAATAATAAAAATTAGATATAAAATATCTCAGATCTAATTTAGATCAAAGAGAAAAATTTTTGAAATATATATCTTGATCTGATCAGATCTGAACGAACCTAGTCCAAAAAATCAGGATTTTCCTTCAACTGATATCAGAGCCAAGGTTCTAAAAATATTTAGATCTTATTTTAAATTTATTTTAATTAAAAAATAAGTAATTTTAGATGTCACATGAGATATGATCAGATCTAAAATCAGAAAAAATTAAAATTAAATGATTTGGATCTAAGATTAGAAAATATGCATGACTAGTTCTAAAATAGAATAGTTCTATAGAATAGTCTTGTATATTTTCAATTTAATTTGATTAAAATATATTTTAGATCTATTTATTTACTATTTTTTGATATTATAATGGTTATAATAATATCTAAAAAATAGTAAATAAAAATTATTTAATTTTAAACATCATATGAGATATGATTGATGCATGTCTAGACTAGTTGTAGAATAGTTCTACATAATTATCTAGATTAGAATTTATTTTGATTAGATCAATTTAAATCTAATTTTTTAGATTATTATGAGATAATTTAGATCTAAAAATATGCATGATTCGATACATGAGATGTATGCAAAATATGCCATGATTAGATCTAATTTGTATATGAGATATATGATATAGATCTAAAACTATTTTGTAGTATTGCATGTTCCTGATTAAGGCATTCCTCTTGGCCGTCCAGTCATAAGAATGAAGAAGGATTTAAAGGCCCTCTCCTTCCATCCGATGGGGTGTTCTTATGATGTGTAGGGGTGCTGCGTGTTCGTCCTTAATCAGAAACCCAAAACTTACTTTCTGCAAAACCCTAGATCCTGAAACCTCTAGGATTTATTGTGCATATTTTGTTTATGAACCCTACTTAATTAAAAATTAAGATTATGAAATATTAATTAGATCTAAAATTGAGAATTTTAGATCTAAGACATATTCATAATACTGGGTTCGGGCTTGGGTAGCTCAATTAGGTCTAAGCGGTTGATCAAACCGAATCAAGAGTTGGTTAGATGGGATCAACAATGCTTAAATTGACCAGCCTAATAGGATTAAGTCTGGGTCAAGATCGAGTCACGATCAAGCAAGACCTAATTAGGCTCAGAGGTTAGAGTCTGGATTGTAGGCTAACCCAATTGGTTCTGACTCAACAATTTGGTGTCTAAGGTAAGTTTGGCACATATGACCGACTGGTTTTTAATTGGAAGCTACTCGACCTGAATGCGTTCTTGTACGAGTTAATGGCATATTCCTTCCACCGATCTCACTTACCTTGGCCATATCTATTGACACAGTTCTGATCTGAGGTGGTCAATAATCCGAGCTAACCCATGCCACTAGGTTAGTCATAATTGTTATGACTATGATAAGTCTAGTTTAATGAGACCTGAATCAATTCTTCCTAAGAAAAGATTAAGTCTGAGGTCTTCCACCATTGTAGATGTGCGGGCCCTTCCTGGGGTTGATTGTTCTCGACTGGATACAGTGGCTCAGTTGCACCAAGAAGATGCAACCATGTCTATTAGGCATTGGATGCTATGGGCTGGAGGATGAGTTGGGCTCAATATTTTGGATACGGTGAGAGACTCAATTAGGAAATTCAGTCTGTGCAAATGGTGGGTCTGACTTAACTAAGGAGTGGATCAATATTTCAGATATGATGAGATTCATGAATTAGAGACCAAGTTTGGGTGCACCATGATTAGAGAATCATTGAACAAGAGTTGTTCACTCATTGGCTAACCCATCACCAATAACTGTTAGGTGAGGTGATGAGTCAGTTGGTGAGACCGCACCACCCACTAGAAATCATTAATCATAGAAGATTTTTGCATCTCTACAGAGGAGAGTGTAGGGATCCGAGAAAATAGTGGAAGCTAATTTGTTTAAAAATAAAATCTCTAAACAAATTGGTCAAGTCATAATTACAGTATCTAACTAGAATCTTTGACTCTCTACAGAAAAATATCTGCGTCCAACCCATTGGCACGTATCCTGGACACACACAGACTGATCGGATCCAATTATAAAGATTGGCTCAGAAACTATAAAATCATTTTGGGTTTCGAGAAGTTAACCCATGTATTGGATCAGGATCCTTCCACCTTACCAGCTCGTCCATCCACTGAATAGAGAGCGTCTCTAAAAAAATGGATAGACGAAGATAATAAGGCCAGATATTACATGTTGGGCTCGATGTCTGATGAGCTCCTAGCACCAACATGAAGATATCGGGACTGCTCGCCAAATGTTGGCTCACCTATAGGAGATGTTTGGTGAACAGAGTCGCGCAGCCAAGTATCAAGTCATGAAATGACTTTTTAAGGCTAAGATGCATGATGGGACAGTCAGTCCAAGATCACTATCTAATGATGATCAAGGACATGGAAAGAGCTTGAGAAGCTCGGTGTGAAGTTAGACTTGGATCTGCAGAACGATATTATTCTGCAATCCTTGACTGATGCATATGGGCAATTCATCATGAATTACCACATGCATAAACTTCAAAATTTTTTGGCCGAATTAATGAATATGCTGGTCACCGCTGAGCTTTCTATGAAAGGTTCTAAAGGCTCAGTTCTTGCTATGGAACGGACTTCTTCCAAAAGAAAGTCTTATGGAAAGAAAAAGAAAGTCTATGAAAAAGCAAAAGGTGGAAGGAGCAAAGAAGAAGAAGGCAGAGCCGAAGATGAAAGCCGCTGTCAAAGAAAAGTGTTTCCATTGCAACAGCGACGGCCATTGGAAGCGGAACTGCCCTACTTACCTGGCCACCCTGAAGAACAAGAAGGAAGGTCCTTCTGGAGGTATGCTCGTTATTGAGTCTAACCTTACGGATTTCTTCTGCATCCAGTTGGGTGCTTGACTCTGGTTCTAGTGCTCATCTGTGCACTTCCATGCAGGGTCTTGAGGATAGCAGGAGGCTGAGGGATGGAGACATGATCCTACGCATCGGTAATGGAGCAAGAGTTGCTGCAGTGGTGGTGGAAACATATCCTCTTCGATTACCATCTGGTTTAGACTTAGTTTTGAAAGACTGTTATTATGTGCCTGCAGCTAGCAGGAATTTGATTTCTGTTTCATGCTTAGCACTAGAAGGCTATGTGATTACCTTCTTTAAGGACCATTGTAACATTCTTTATGAAAGAAATAAAATTGCAAATGGTTTTCTTATTAATGGTCTTTATCAGCTACATATTGATGTACCTGTTCTAACTATCGAGCAAAACGTGAATGCCAAACGACCTAGGGATAGTCCAAATGATAGGTATCTATGGCACCTAAGATTAGGTCATATAGCAGAAGATAGGATCAACAAATTGGAGAAAAATGGGCTATTGAGTCCATTGACTTTCGAGTCATATCCAACTTATGAATCTTGTCTTCAAGGCAAAATGACTAAACTTTCTTTTAGTTGGACATGGGGAAAGGGCCACAGATCTTCCTTGCCCTAGTACATACTGATGTGTGCGGCCCATTTGATGTGCCGGCTAGAGGCAATTTTGTCTACTTCATTATCTTTACCGATGATCTATCTAGGTATGGGTATGTGTATCTTATGAGACACAAGTCTGAAGCTTTTGAAAAGTTCAAAGAATTCAGACATGAAGTAGAAAAACAAACTGAAAAACCCATTAAGGTTCTTCGATCAGATCGAGGAGGTGAATACCTTAGCCTGAAAATTTCTAGACTATCTCAAGGAAAATGGCATAGTCTCTCAATGGACTCCACCAGGAACACCTCAACTCAACGGAGTTTTCAGAATGGAGAAATCGGACTCTATTGGATATGGTCCGATCCATGATGAGCTTCACAGACCTTCCTGATTTTCTTTGGGAACATTCATTGTTAACTTCAATTTATCTACTGAATAGGGTTCCCTCTAAAACCGTTCCTACCACACCGTATGAGATATGGCATGGTAAGAAACCAAGTCTGAGTCATCTCAGAATTTGGGGTTGTCCGGCTCATGTCAAAAGACAACAAGCGGACAAGTTAGAGTTTAGGTCCTTTAGAGCTCGATTCATAGGATATCCTAAAGAGTCATTAGGATACTATTTCTACATTCCAGAAGACCACAATGTGATTGTGAGTCGACATGCCATCTTTCTTGAAAAATAGTTTATTCAAGATAGCGGCATTGGAAAGCAGATTAAGCTTGATGAGAAAGTCTCACAAGTACAATGAGCTAAGGACCAATTGGAACCAAATCAGGTTGAGCCAATAAGAACACTACCTCCTCCACCTCGTAGATCGGAAAGAGTTTTTCGTCCCCCTGAAAGATACTTAGGTATTATTTCAGAGGAAAGTAGAGAAAATATTCCTCGTAGGTAATGGTGCTCATGGTGATGATCCCAAAACCTACAACGAGGCGATATCAGATATCGACTCCGAGAAATGGCTAGAGGCAATGCAGTCAGAAATTGACTCGATGCACTCAAACCAAGTCTGGACCTTGGTAGATCCACCAGAAGGTATAGTACCTATTGGGTGTAAATGGATCTTCAAGAGAAAGATTGGTGCAGATGGAAATGTGGAGACATTCAAGGCTAGACTAGTGGCAAAAGGTTATAGTCAACGCGAAGGCATTGACTATCAGGATACCTTTTTCCAGTGGCTATGCTAAAATCCATCCGCACATTGCTTGCCATTGCAGCCTATTTCGATTATGAAATATGGCAAATGGATGTGAAAACGGCATTCTTAAATGGATATCTTGAGGAAGATATCTATATGGAACAGCCGCTAGGTTTCACATCCAGTGATACTGATCACAAGGTTTGCAAGCTGCAAAGGTCCATATATGGACTTAAGCAAGCATCTCGGAGCTGGAACACTCATTTCAATGATGTGATCAAAATGTTTGGTTTCATCAAAAATGAAGAGGAACCGTGTGTTTTCAAAAAGGTCAGTGGGAGCGCTGTTGTCTTCCTCGTATTGTACGTGGATGACATCCTCCTTATTGGGAATGATATTCCCATGTTGACAACAGTCAAATTATGGTTGTCCAAGGAATTCTCCATGAAAGACCTAGGTGAAGCATCCTTTATTCTAGGAATTAAGGTCTATAGGGATAGACCGAATAGGATGCTAGGACTTTCACAGAAGATGTACATAGAGAGAAGTACTAAAGAGGTTTAGTATGGAAAACTCTAAGAGGGGATTAATACCCTTCAGACATGGTATTCATCTTTCCAAGAAGATGTGCCCTAGCACACCTGAGGAAATAGAATGCATGAGCAAGATCCCTTATGCTTCTGCAATAGGGAGCCTCATGTATGCCATGCTATGTACACGACCTGATATAGCCCATGCTGTGAGTGTCACAAGCAGATATCAGTCAAATCCAGGTGAAGAACACTGGACTTCTGTGAAATGTATCCTTAAGTACTTGAGAAGAACTAAGGATATGATGTTGGTCTTTGGTAATGGAGAACTCCAAGTCCAGGGATACACAGACTCGGATTTCATGTCCGATATAGATGATCGAAAGTCGACATCTGGGAGTCTGTTTGTGTGCAATGGTGGTGCTGTCAGCTGGAAAGAGTTCCAAGCAAACCGTGATAGCAGATTCCACCATGGAAGCAGAATATATCGCTGCATCAGAGGCTGCGAAGGAAGCATTCTGGTATAAGAAGTTTGCTGCAGAAATTGGAGTAATGCCATCAGATGCCATTCCTCTATACTGCGACAACAATGGCGCCATAGCCCTTGCTAAGGAGCCGAGGTCTCACCAGAAATCCAAGCACATTGAGCGGCGATACCACCTCATCCGCGATTACCTCGAGAAGGGTTACGTCGAGGTCAAGAGAGTCAACTCCACAGATAATGTGGCAGACCCACTTACAAAGCCGTTGGGCCAGCAGAAGATCGAAGCCCACCTTGAGAAGATGGGACTTAGACTTGTAGCCAATTGGCTTTAGGACAAGTGGGAGATTGTTAGATATATGTGCCCTAGAAGCCAGAATTGGCTGACACTTGTAATACACTTCTAGGGGCAAAATTATAATTTTGACTAATATCAATAAAATGGGATTATTTTCTATCACATATGTGTATTTAGTGTCTGTGATACATCCTTTGAGTTAATGGTAATGATAATTCATATTTTCAAGAGTTGAAAATTTAAGACATGAATAATCATTATTAACTCATAAAATGCTCCCGACCATAGGATCATCACGAGGATGGTGATTGATCCAGAAGGTTGGTGTACAATCGCTTCTCTTTAGTAGATGAGTCTTGAGTCTATACGGTGTGGAGACACCGGAGCGAGAGTACAGGTACTCGTTAGAGAACGAGGGCACTGAGCGTGACCACCTCGAGTAGTCATTAGGGAGTCTACCTTCTCGTCAATGACTGACTCGATGCTGCAGTAGTGTGTCTGGTTCTTTGACCTGAGGTGCATCGGCAGTTCACCTTGAGGGTGTTATAGTTTGACTACACCATTACTCGATCTCCTAGCCATATCGGAACCCTGAGGTGTATGTTGGCTATAGCATGTTCATTGTAGGAACTGGATTAGCATCAAGATGGAATCTATCTACCTCGGTGGTAGAGGAGCAGCCCTATGATGATCATGAGAATCAAGTCCAGAAGCCCATGGCCATGGCAGAGTGAAATAATAGAAAGAGTTTCTATTTAGATTTTCACATTCGGACTTGAATCGAATGATTACATCATATGACAGAAGACTAGGGTTTGACGAGTTCACCTTAACCCTAATCTGATCGGGGCTCAAGATAGAAGAACTTAATCACACAGGTAGCTGCACCAAGAGGTTCGCATTCAGCTCTGATGGGTTGCCACCATATACTGCTAGGTGTCACTGGTGGATTTTGGGAGCAATTAGAATGATTTAGATGATCGATCATTCTAGCTGTTCGAATCAGAAGAGTTCTGATCCATCGAAAGGAGTTTCGATGATGTCGATGATAGAGATCATGACATATCCCATTACCATATAGAACTGAACCTAACTGGGTCACACAAACAAGGGTTTGAATCTGGTGATCATCAATTGAACTGATCCAGTTCAATTGATCTGAATGAGATTCAATTAGGTTCAAGAAAATCGTGCTAGCACTCGATTGAACCTAACGTTCTTCTTTTACTATCATAAATAGTTGTCCTGACTGAGCCAAAGGAGTTTGTGCTCAATCAGAGGCCTTCATTTGGTCTGACTGGAGCTTGTCCAAGTCAGAAAAGGTTGTCTTATTTTGTAAGACATTACCTGCCATTTTTGGTCACCTGCCATTTCTTCGTTCCTTTGACTTTGGTCAAAAGTTGACCTTTGACTGGTCAAATGTTGACCATTGACACTTTGACTTTCTGTCCATGTGTCATGCACCTATTGGAGAGCTGGTGGGGGCTTGTCCCCCTACAGAACCTGGCAAGGAGGAGGGCGCACGCCACCCTTGGCGTGTGCCCAAGTTGGAGGCGCCCAGGAGTCCCTGTTGGATAGGGACTCCATCTCCTTTTTGGATTCCTGATTAGAGTTCTCCTAAGAACCAACTTTGACTGGTCTTAGGCACCCTCTAAGGAGGAATCCAGGGGACTCTATTCCCACCAATCAAATTTAGATCTAATTTCATAAAGGGTTGTGATTGGTTGGGAAGAAGAGGAGTTGGATCACAGACAGTCTATAAATAAGACCCTGCGCCCAACTCAAATTAGAATTGGAGAATTGAAATCCCACGCCCCAAGGCTGCCTCTCCCCTCTTCCTCCATGCCAAATCCACCTTCTCCCTCTCCTCTCCACGTCCAAAGAGGTTTGAATTCTTGGTTGGTGCAATCCAGATGAGAGAAAGACGACTGAAAGTTAGAAGGCTGCGCTGCTGCAAAGGACGACTACTGATCTTTGAAAGAAGTTTTGAAGATCCTCCAGATTAGATCCAGATCTAATTTTTGGTGACGTGATAGAGAAGAAGAGGATCTCTAGATCTAGCCTAAGTGGATACCAGTAGAGGCCAGGCACTTGCGTGGCTAGATCCAGAACCTTCCGCTACTCACAAGATCATCATCGGGCAATAGGATTACCCACTTCAAGGTAAATTAAATTTGATTTAATTTATCTAATTTTATTTTAATTATTAAAATAATAAGAATCAGATATGAAATATTCTAAATCTGATCTAGATCAAAGAGAAAAAATTTTAAAATATATATCTTGATCTGATCAGATCTGAATGAATCTAGTCCAAAAAATCAGAATTTTTCTTCAGACATCACAAATACCGATATCATATTGCGGAAGCTCCTAATCTTTAGCATGGACCTGAAAGAACCTATGATGTTCTCTATAGGCAGCACACCATCGATCCTCCACCTGGATCTGTGATGGGGCACCTTCCTCCTTGGGCTTGAGGGAGATGCCCCCCTTCTCTAGGGCTTCTTCAAGAACCCTAAGGTGGCAACTCTAGAGAGAATAGGAGAGAGTTGAGGAAGAAAAGGTCTGTATTTCACAGCATTCATAGCCTTATGAAATCCTAATACAATCTATGTATTTATATATAGCCATTAGGCCAGACCAAAAAACTCCTTGGCTAACCCAATACATGAAAGCACTCACCGAGCCCATGTACACCTATGTCCCCCATGCTCTCATCCTCTGGATCTAGATCCAATCCATACATGAATTAGCCTCCTTAAGACCTCTCAAATCAGGCCTTAAGAGCCCTAGGATCATCCTAGACCCTAGCCCAAAATAGATCCTCGCATAACTCTGCCCGTGCACTGAGCCGGCTAAGTTCCACTGGGTTGGCTCAGTCTAAAACTGAGTCGGTCCAGTCCTCTACCGTGCCAGCAGTCCCAAACGTTAGACTGAGCCGGCCTAGTCCTCTACCGTGCCAGCAGTCCAAAATATGTAGCTCTCTATTTTGTCTGTGCACTAAGACTTAGTTGGCCCAATTTTGGACTGAGCTGGCTAACCTGTAGAAAATCTTCTTTCTATAGTCTTGATTCTCTAGCTTTGGTTCTTTGTTTTACCTTATGTCCCAGATCTTCGAAGCACCAACCAAGCCCCTGAAATCTTTGGAGCCAACCTCCTGACTCCTCCCGTAGCCTCCCAAGGCTTGAGAGTACCATAAATCCTCACAATCTCCATCTTAGTGCCTCAAGCCTTGGCAAACCCTTCGGCAATGACCTCCTACATGATCTCGCTATCCCTACGCACTCAACAGCCCCTGTGCAAGCATTGCCTCCGCCAATCCTCTTCAGCTATTGTGCATCCTTGAGGCCTCTGAGATGACCGCCTTCACCACTAAAGATCTATGCTTGATTCTTAGCACTATCCTAAAATTGTAGGATCCCTTCTGCTTAGTAGCCGCATCACTTTTTCTAGATTTTTCTAGAGAACCTACAGCATTCTTGCACCAGCACATGCTGTACCATCTAACACAATCTCCTCAGAGCTATGCCTATCCACCTACACGTGCCGCTCCACTTGAAACTATGCATCACCGGCACTCTAAACTCATGCCAAATTTTCTCTCCAATTGTAAAGCCACCACTATGGAGCTCCACCTATATCTGAAGTTCACTTGATACCGCAGAAGCCGACTCTATCATCGAGTCCCTCGAGGCCAACCACTCAACGCTGCACTACTGAGCCTGCCACTACACCTCGAACACCGTCGCTGCTCCTTCGAACCCTCCACACTTCGTGGACTCCTTCGAAGCTATCTCGGACACCTCCATAACCCGCGGGCATCTCTAAAACTCAAGAGCTCATCCAACTCTTCTGAGACCAACAACTGAACCCTAGGGAATTCCACCTTAGTTCTTCTCTTCTGCTCCTACACCAGCCATCGCTTCAGTTGCGCTTAGAGAACCATCCTCCATCTGAACCGTAACTCTTCCTGCTGCTCCTGCAGAAGAAATCTGATCCATTATACTTTCGACTGCTAAAGACCTTTTGGCGCTCCCTGAGATCCCTTGGCTCTCCCTGAGACTTGCATCCGATCTCCCTAAGATACCACTAACACTCTGTGCTGAGATACACTCCTCGACTACTGCACCACCGAGTCTCTCTCAGCCCCATGCCTCTAAGGAAGCACTCCTACAGTAGTCCAACGCTCCCTGACTCATCTCTGCGCCGCTCTATAGTCACCTAGTCCTAACCTATTGGACCTCCATGGATCATCCATCTCCATCACTCTCAAGGCTTCGCAAATCCATGCTCTGATCGAACGATTGAATACATCTTCGACTACTTTCCCGCCTTCTAGACATCGAAGGATGTTTAGTCACTTCTTTAGCCTTCCTTCGATCATTATTCCTTGAGAAATCTCTCTTTAACAGTCCTACACTGCCCATCTTTCTAGAGAACCCTAATACTTTCTACCGAGATACCTCCCTTGACTGCTGCATCACCGAGCCTCTCTCAGCCTTGCATCTCCAGGGAAGCGCTACTGCAGTACTCTAGTGCTCTCTATATGTCACATAACCATCATACATCCCAATCTTTCCACCAAGACCGATCAGCAAATCATGCACCAAATTCTTCCATCCTAGGAAAATCCCTTCTTGTTAATCTTCTCAACCTCCACCTTCAACCCGCTGCTCCTGGTTGGCCAAACCACAGCAATAATAAGATAGATTTGAGACATACCATAGAATTCTTATGCAGATTTTTGATTTTATCTTGTACGACTTCTCCTTTCCTTTCATGCACCATCAGGCTCTGAAACTTGGCTCTAATACCATATTATCATCCACAACATTCAAGACATCACCTAGCTCTGATACCAAATTATAGACTCATGATATCGCTCGAACGTCAATCATCCTTGACATCATAAGCATTAATATCATGTTGCGGAAGCTTCTAATCTTTAGCATGGATCTAAAGGAACCTGTGACATTCTCTATGGGCAGCATACTACCGATCCTCCATCTGGATCTATGATGGGGTGCCTCCCTCCTTGGGCTTGAAGGAGACACCCCCTTTTCTAGGGCTTCTTCAAGAATCCTAGGGTGGCAACTTTAGAGAGAAGAGAAGAAGAGAGTTGAGAAAGAAAAGGTCTGTATTCCATAGCATTCACAGTCTTATGAAACTCTAATACAACCTATGTATTTATACATAGCCATTAGGTTTGACCAAAAAACTTTTCGACTGATCCAATACATGAAAGCACTCACCAAGCCTATGTACACCCATGTCTCCCATGCTCTCATCCTCTGGATCTAGATCCAACCTATACATGAATTAGCCCCCTTAAGACTTCTCAAATCAGGCCTTAGGACCCCTAAGATCATCCCAGACCCTAGCCCAAAATAGACCCTTGCATAACTCTGCCCGCGCACTGAGCCGGCTCAGTCTCAACATTGAGTCGTCTAAGTTTTATTGGGTTGGCTCAATCTAAAACTGAGCCGGCCCAGTCCTGTGCCGTGTCAGCAGTCCCAAACGTACAGCTCTCTATTTTGCTTGTGCACTGAGACTTAGCTAGCCCAATTTTGGATTGAGCTGGCTAACCTACAGAAAATCTTCTTTCTATAGTCTTGATTCTTCGACTTTGGTTCTTTATTTTACCTTATATTCCAGGTCTCCAAAGTATCAACCAAGCCTCTGAAATCTCCAGAGCCAACCCCCTGACTCCTCCCATGACCTTCCAAGGCTTGGGAGCACCATAAATCCTCACACAAAGCTCTTCACCAACCAACGTCTACTTTCTCCAAACTTTAACTATTAAATTTCAACGAATGGACACATCACAACAACGAACACCTCTCTCCATAACAAACTCTACGTGGCCTCGAGCGGCCCACTATCGGATGGTTACGGCTATCATTATCGATTTGCTATAGGCGATCCTACTACCGGATGGTTACGACTGTAATTATTAGTCTGCTGTAGGCGACACCTCTCTTTCTAATAAATTTTACGTGGTCTCGAGTGGTCCACTATCGAATGATTATGGCTGTCACTATCAGTCTGTTATAGACTCCGTCTATAAAAAGAGATCCTTCAGATATATTTTCTCTAAGCTCTCTTCTCCTTCCAAAAATTTTATTGAATTCTTGCTTGAGCACTCCATTTCTATTGGTCAGAAGAGTTGACTTGATCATTAGAGGGTCCTACTGGAGCCACCACCATCGACTCTGGATGGAACTCTATTTTGTAGGTCACCAGTGGCGATCTCTTCTTTCTCAACTCTAGCTCGATCCGGTGTCAACCAGATTCTGCACCAATAGGATTGGTGCTAGAGGAAGGGCCTCTATTCCTGAGGTATCCTTATTCTTAAAGAAGTGCTCAGTCGACCCTGTGGATCTTCTTCTTCAAGGTTCATCTCCATCCTCTCCCACAATCTCAAGAAATGCCTTCAAAGAAGATGACTACCCGAAGATCTACCACTTCTACCGTCAGATCTGAGCTAGATCCATCCATTCTTACTCCATCACCAGCGCTTCAGTCTCCTCCTCCATCGATGGCCACAGTAGATCTGAAGCAGTTTAACCTGCTGATGCAGCAAATTTAGGGTCTCACCAAAATGGTGTAGGTCATGCAGCAACCCCCGATGGCAGTTCTGTCAGAAAATCCACCATCAGAATGTCAGAAACTAGTCTCAAAGAGGAGCATTTGGGCAAGCATACCCATTGCCCCTGAGAAGGGGAAACATAGAGCAAAGGATCTTTATTTGGATCATGATTCTTCTTCGAAAGAGACCTTCCCCATCTATAGTCAAAAATCTTTAAAGATCTATGATCGAGATGACGTCCTCGATTAAAAACTATGGAAGATGGACCGATGGATTGAGAAACTCCGTTATGTCGCCCTGGCTCACCATGACGATGTCTGCACCGATCCCCCTTTCTCTCCTCAAATTATGCAAGAGTCCATTCCACTGAACTTCAAGCTTCCCAAATTTAAAAGCCACTACAGAACCTTTAATCTGATTGACCATCTGAAGGCCTTTCGAATAATGATGCTACTCCATGGTGCGTCAGATGTCATTTTGTGTCGGACATTCCTGTCCACCCTCAAGGGAGCCGCCAGGAACTGGTACTCAGCACTTAAGCTGGGCACCATCTTTTTCTTCAATCAAATAAGCCATCAGTTTGCGGCTCACTTCATCAGCAGCCGATGTTCACATCGAGGTTCGAATTTTTTGATGAATATCAAGCAGAAGGAGGAAGAATCTATCTAGGCTTATGTCATCCGATTTAATCTTGCTGCATTGGAGGTCCAAAATCTAAACTAGTCTGTTGCAATGGTTGCACTTAAGGGCGAACTTCAGAAGAATGATTTGTTGTTACGAAGGGCATGAAGATGCCTCGATAGAAGGGCATAAAGAGGCCTCATCATCAAAGAAGCCTCGATAGAAGGGCATGAAGAAGTTATCCTCCTAGAAGGTTCCACAACTATGCCCCCCTTAATGCTCCTAAAACTCAAGTTTTGATGAAAATTAAGAATCAGCTACCAAGATCAGAAAAATTACGATCTCCTCCAAACAAGTACAATCAAAGCAAGTACTGTTTGTATCATCATGATTATGATCACGATACTGAAGAATGCATTCAGCTCTAAGACGAGATCGAGGAGCTCATCAGGAGAGGCCGGCTGGATCGATTCCTTAGACGTCGATCTGAAGTAAGAGAAGATCAGTCAAGGGTGCTACCATAGTCAGAACCGCCAATGAGGGAGGAACAACGAGGAGATCGACCACCTTCCGACATCATCAATACTATCTCTAGGGGACTTAGTACTTCGATGAGCTGCCATCTCTCAGCCTCGAAGCCAGGAGAAGCTTGCTCCAAATTGGGAAGGCCCGTATAAAATAGAGGAGGTCATCTGGCCCGAAACTTATCGCCTGAAGAAGCTCGGAGGAACAACGCTCCCACAACTTTAAAATTTAAAAAATCTGAGAATGTACTATCAGTAATTTTTCTTCAATAAAACTTCTTCATTTCAATATTATTATTTTTTGGTGCAAAAACTATATGATGACAAGAAAGAAGCAAGCAAAAGTGGTCATGTTAGGAACATAAGGAGAACCTCATCCTAACATAAGCAAGTCGAAGATCTTTGATTATTTAAGACAGGAGGAGAATCTCGTCCTAACGTAAGCAAACTCGAAGGCCTTCTTCATTTTAGATGAGGTGAGGGGAGAGGCCCTGATAATGGCCCTAATGTGCCCCTACAGCCCATTAGGAACAGAAGGAGAACCTTATCCTAACATGAGCAAAGTCGAAGACCTCATCGATATAAGATAAGATGGAGGGAGAGGCTGTACCGATGACCTTAACGCACCCCCATAAGCCATGTTAAGAATAGAAGGAAAGCCTCATCCTAACATAAGCAAAAGTCAGAACCTCGTAGACCAAAGATGTGGAGAAGGAAGAAGCTCGGTGGAAAATTCCTACATGTGCTTTCCCTCGACAACCTGACTACATCAAATGCAAAAAGAAAAGGTTGACTACCATATTAGATAGTCTCGCCTCCATGTCGTCTTTCTCCTCCTCCTAAAAGCCAAGGTCAAGCTCGAGGAACCTTTGGGCTACTCTGCCTTCGCACGCTTCCTGTCCAAACTCAACAGGAGATAAGATCTCTCCTAAGTTTCAATCTTAACTGAAGATAAGATCTTTTCCGAGCTTCAACTTCAACTGAAGATAAGATCTCCCCCATGCTTCAACCTCAATGGGTGCAGAGTCCAAAAAAAAACTTTGACAGTTGTCTTTTTATACTTCTTTCCTTCGAATTTCGAACTCGAGAGTGGGGTGACTAGTATTGGGGATAAACTCTGCTCCCATCGAAGTTCAGTTTGATGCTTAGTCTAATGTAATTGGTAATCACGAAAGAGCTTTGATCAAAAATTCTTCCTTTAGTGGCCGAACCCCTCCCGGACTCCTTCAGTAGCCGAACTCTTTCAGCGATTGAACCCCTCCTGGACTCCTTCAGCAGCCAAACTCCTCCAATTGCCAAACCCCTCCCAGACTTCTCCAATGATCAAACTCCTTTCGAGCTTCTCCTTCTGTCGAATTTCTTCAGTAGTCGAACTCCTTCCGAACTTCTCCTTCAGTCAAATTCATCCAGCAGCCGAACTCCTTCTGGACTTCTTCTTCCATCGAATTTCTCCAAGAGCCAAACTTCTTTTCGACTTCTTCTTCAGCCAAACTTTTCCACCAATCTAACTTTTTTTGGACTTCTCCATCAATCGAACTCCATCCAAATTCCTCCAATGGATTACTTCTAGATTTCAAGTAGTATTCCTCCCGGATGATCCCCTCTAGCCGTATTCTCTATAGAAGTTTGAACTCCTCTGAAATTGATATATGTCAAAGCTCTTCACCAACCAAAATTTGCTTCTTCCGAACTTTGACTATTAAATCTCAATGAATGTGCACATCATAATAATGGACACCTTTCTCCATAACAAACTCCACGTGGCCCCGAGCGGCCCACTACCAGATGGTTATGGCTATCATTATCAGTCTACTATAGGCGATCCCACCATCGGATGATTACGACTATAATTATCAGTCTACTACAGGCGACACCTCTCTCTATAATAAATTTTATGTGATTCTGAGCGGCCCACTATCGGATGGTTACGACTGTCACTATCAGTCTGTTACAGGCTCTGTCTATAAAAAAAAATCTTCTAGATACATTTTTTCTAAGCTCTCTTTTTTTTCTAAAAATTTTGCTGAATTCTTGCCTGAGCACTCCATTTTTATTGGTCAGAAGAGCTGACTTGATCTTCGGAGGATCCTACCGGAGCCACCACCGACTTCGAACGGGACTTTATTTTGTAGGTCACCTGGTGGCAACCACTTCTTCCTTAACTCTAGCTTGATCTGGCATCAACCAGATTCTGCACCAACAAGGATCATAAAAAATTTTTTTTGAAATATTTCTTGAGATCCAATCAGATTTGAATGATCATGTACCAGAAAAATAAGATTTTTTCTTTAACTGATATCATAGCCAGGTTAGCAGTTCATTAGATCAGATTTAATTTTTATATATGATCTGATATTAAAGAATTTTAGATATCACATCAGATGTGATTAGATCTGAAATCAAAAAATTAAAACTTTTAGATCTATAATGTATGAGATACATGATTAGACTAGGAATAGAATAGTTCTATATGTAGTCTAGTATAATCATATTATTAAATTAATTAAATATAATTTTAGAACTATTTTATTTTTATTTGTCTAATATTATAATTATTGTAACTAGATCTTAAAAATAAAAAATAAAATTTTTAATTTTTATTTTATTCATATGAGATATGAAAGATGCATGTTTAGACTA
Organism: Cocos nucifera; assembly: GCA_006176705.1. Lineage (NCBI taxonomy): Eukaryota > Viridiplantae > Streptophyta > Magnoliopsida > Arecales > Arecaceae > Cocos > Cocos nucifera. The sequence goes on along the minus strand of QRFJ01001301.1, from coordinate 292,199 downwards.
TTTATAGAATAGTTCTATAAAATATCTAAAATAATTTTATTTTGATATGATCAAATTTAAAATTTTATTTTTTTATTTAATATATAATATTTTAGATCTAAAAGTATGCATGATTGATTAAGTTATGAAACATGAGATGTATGCAAGACATATATAGGTTAGATCTTTTGTATATGTGATACATGATCTAACTAGTTTTGTAGTAGAAATAATATTTTTGATTAAAATGTTCTCCTTGGCCATCCGATCATAAGAATAAAGTAGAATTTAAAGGTCCTATCCTCCCATTCGATAGGATGTTTTTATGGCATGTAGGGGTGCTGCGTGTTCATCTTTAATCAAAAATCAAAATTTATTTTTCTACAAAATTTTAGATCCTGAAATCCTAGAATTTTGTTACATATTTTATTTATGAACTCAAAATTTAATTAAGAATTAAGATTATAAAATTAATTAGTTATAAAATTATGAATTTTTAGATCTAAAATATATTTATAAAATTATATTCGAGCTTGGATAGCTCAATTAGATCTAGCGGTTGATCAAACTGAATCAAAAGTTGGTTAGGTGAGATCAAAGAAAGGTTAGATTTGACCAACCTAATAGGATTAAGTCTGGATTAAGATCGAATCACATTGAGATGTGACTCAATCAAGTCAAGACCTAATTTAGCTTCGAGTTTCAAGCCTGGATTGTAGGCTATCCAATTAGTTCTGATTCGATAATTTGGTATCTAAGATAAGTCTGACAGATACGATTGACTAAATTTTAATTAGAAGCTATTCAATCTGAATGCATTTGTATCGAGTTAATGGCATATCCCTTCCATCGATCTCACTTACCTAGCATTTGTGTCGATCCAGTTCTGATTTGAGGTGGCTAATAATTCGAGCCAACCCATGCCACTAGGTTAGTCATAATTATTATGACTAAGTAAGTCTAAAGTCTTTTACCATTATAGATATGTGGGCCCTTTTCGGGGTTGATTGTTCTTGGTTGGATACAGTGGTTTAGTTGTACCAGGAAGATGCAACCATGTCTATTAGGCATTGGATGCTACGAGTTGGAGGATGGACTGGGCTCAATATTTTGGATATGGTGAGGGACCCAATCAGAAATCCAATTCGTGTAAATGGTGGATCCGACTTAACTAAGAAATGGAGCAATATTCCGAACATGATGAGATTCATGAATTAGAGACTAGGTTTGGATGCACCATGATTAGAGAATCATTGGATAAGAGTTGTCCACTCATCAGTTGATCCATCATCAATAACTGCTAGGTGAGATGGTGAGCCAGTTAATGAGACCGCACCACTCACTAGAAATCAATAATCATGAAGATTTTTGCATCTCTATCATGGGAATGTAGGGATCCAAGTAAATAGTGGGAGCCTAATTTGTTTAAAAATGAAGCCTCTAAACAAATTGATTAAGTCTAATTATAAAATGTAACTAAAAACTTTGACTCTCTATAGGAAGATATCTGCATCCAACTCACTAGCTCGTATCCTGGACACCCATAGACTGATTGGACTCAACTATAAGGATTGGCTTTGAAACTTCAAAATTATTTTGGATTCTGAGAAGTTGACTCATGTGTTGGAATGGAATTTTTCCATCTTACCAGTCCATCCATTCGCTGATCAGAGAGTATCTCTCGAGAAGTGATGGATGAAGATAACAAAATCAGGTATTACATGTTGGGCTTGATGTCTGATGAGCTCCAGTGCCAATATGAAGACATTAAGACTAGCCGCCAAATGTTGGCTCACCTATAAGAGTTATTTGGTAAACAAAGTCACGTAGTCAAATATCAAGTCATTAAAAGACTGTTTAAGGCTCAGATGCGTGATGGATAGTCAGTCCAAGATCATTATCTGATGATGAAGAAGGACTTAGAAGAGCTTGAGAAGCTCGATGTCAAGTTAGATCAGGATCTATAGATTGATATAATTTTGTAGTCCTTGACTGATGAGTTGAAGGAAAATCCTGATTTCCCGGTCCAGGTTCGTCCAGATCTGATTAGATCAAGAGATATATTTCAAAAATTTTCTCTTGATCTCAATCAGATCTTGATATGTTTCAGATCTGATTCTTATTATTTTAATAAATAAAATAAAATAAGATAAATTAAATCAAATTTAATTTACCTGGTTTGGGTAATCCTATTACCCTGTAGATGATCCTGATTGCAGCGGAAGGTTCTGAATCTTAGCCATGCAAGCACCTGGCCTCTACCGGTATCCACTCGGGTTGGATCTGGAGAACCTCTTCTTCTCTATCACACCTCCAAAAATCAGATCTGGATCTGATCTGGAGGATCTTCAAAACTCTTTTGAAGATCTGCAGTCGTCCTTTTGCAGCAGCGCAGCCTTCTTGCTTTTGATCGCCTTTCCTTGATCTGAATCGCACCAAACTAAGTCCAAAACACCTTTTGGACGTGGAGAGCAAGGGGAGAAGAAGCTATGGCATGGAGAAGGAGGGGAGAGGCAGCCTTGGGGCGTGTCTAATAGCATTGGAATTAGGGTTGGGCGCAGGGTCTTATTTATAGACCTCTTGTGATCCAACTCCTCTTCCTCTCAACCAATCACAACCCTTTGTGAAATCAGATCTAAATCTGATTGGTTGGAATAGAGACCCCTGGATTCCTCCTTAGAGGGCGCCTAAGACCAGTCAAACTGGATTCTTAGTAGAACTCTGATTGGAATCCAAAAGGGAGGTGGAGTCCTTGTCCAACAAGGACTCCTAGGCGCCTCCTACTTGGGCTCAACGCCACCCTTGGCGTGCGCCCTTCTCCTTGCCAGGTTCTGGCAGGGGGACAGGCCCCCACCAGCTCTCCAATAGGTGCATGACATGTGGTCAAAAGTCAAAGGGTCAATGGTCAACGTTTGACCAGTCAAAGGTAGACTTTTGACCAAAGTCAAAGAACAAGAAATGGCAGGTGACCAAAAATGGCAGGTAATGTCTTACAAATAAGACAACCTATTCTGACTTGGACAACCTCCAGTCAGACCATATGAAGGCCTCTGATTGAGCACAAACTCCTTTGGCTCAGTCAGGACAACTTATTTATGATAGTAAAAGAAGAACGTTAGGTTCAATCGAGTGCTAGCACGATTTCCTTGAACCTAATTGAATCTCATTCAGATCAATTGAACTAGATCAGTTCAATTGATGATCACCAGATTCAAACCCTTGTTTGTGTGACCCAGTTAGGTTCAGTTCTGTATGGTAATGGGATATGTCATGATCTCTATCATAGACATCATCGAAACTCCTTTCGATGGATCAGAACTCTTCTGATTCGAACAGCTAGAATGATCGATCATCTAAATCATTCTAATTGCTCCCAAAATCCACCAGTGACACCTAGCAGTATATGGTGGCAACCCATCAGAGCTGAATGCGAACCTCTTGGTGCAGCTACCTGTGTGATTCAGTTCTTCTATCTTGAGCCCCGATCAGATTAGGGTTAAGGTGAACTCGTCAAACCCTAGTCTCTGTCATATGATGTAATCATTCGATTCGAGTCCAATGTGAAAATCTAAATAGAAACTCTTTCTATTATTTCACTCTACCATGGCCATGGATTTCTGGACTTGATTCTCATGATCATCATAGGGCTACTCCTCTACCACCGAGGTAGATAGATCCCATCTTGATGCAATCCAGTTCCTACAATGAACATGTCACAGCCAACATACACCTCAGGGTTCCATATGGCTAGGAGACCGAGTAATGGTGTAGTCAAACTATAACACCCTCAAGGTGAACTGCCGATGCATCTCAGGTCAAAGAACCAGACACACTACTGCAGCATCGAGTCAGTCATTGACGAGAAGGTAGACTCCCTAATGACTACTCGAGGTGGTCACGCTCAGTGCCCTCATTCTCTAACGAGTACCTGTACTCTCGCTCCGGTGTCTCCACACCGTAGACTCAAGACTCATCTACTAAAGAGAAGCGATTGTACACCAACCTTCCAGATCAATCACCATCCTCGTGATGATCCTATGGTCGGGAGCTGTTTATGAGTTAATAATGATTATTCATGTCTTAAATTTTCAACTCTTGAAAATATGAATTATCATTACCATTAACTCAAAGGATGTATCACAGACACTAAATACACATGTGTGATAGAAAATAACCCATTTCATTAATTATAGTCAAAATTACAATTTTGCCCCTAGAAGTGTATTACAAGTGTCAGCCAATTCTGGCTTCTAGGGCACATATATCTAACATGATGTGTATGGGTAGTTCATCATGAACTACCATATGCATAAACTTTAGAATATCTTGGCTGAACTCATGAACATGCTGGTTATTGCTGAGCTTTCTATGAAAGATTCTAAAGGCTCAGTACTTTCTATGAAGTAGACTTCTTTCAAGAGAAAGTTTTTTGAAAAGAAGAAGAAGTCTGTGAAGAAGCAGAAGGTGGATGGTGGAAAGAAGAAGGTAGAGCTGAAGAAGAAGACTGACAAGGAAAAATATTTTCATTATAATACTGATGGCCATTAAAAGTGAAACTCCCCTTTGTACCTGGCTAGCCTGAAGAACAAGAAGGAAGTAGATCTTTCTGGAGGTATGCTCATTATAGAATCTAATCTTATGATTTCTTCTGCATCTAGTTAGATGCTTGACTCTGATTCTAGTGCTCACTTGTGCACTTCTATGTAGGATCTTGAGATAGCAGGAGGCTGAAGGATGGTGAGATGATCCTACGCATCAGAAATAGAGTAAGAGTTACTGTTGTGGCCGTGGGAACCTATCATCTATAATTACCGTCAGGATTAGATTTAGTTCTTAGAGACTATTTTTATGTGCCTGTAGCAAGCAGAAATTTGATTTTTATTTCATATTTAGCACAAGAAGACTATGTAATTAGTTTTCTTGAGGACCATTATAATATTCTTTATGAAAAAAATAAAATTGCAAGTGATTTTCATATAAATGGTCTCTACCAGATACATATTGATGTTTCTATTTTTAATATCGAGCAAAACATGAATGCTATAGGATCAAAATGATCTAGAGATAGTCTAAATGATAGGTATCTTTGGCACCTTAGGCTAGGTCATATAGCTGAAGACAGGGTTAACAAATTTGAGAAATCTGGGCTATTGAGTCTGTTGACTTTCGAGTCATATCCAATTTATGAATCATGCCTTCATGAAAAAATGACCAAGCTTCCTTTGGTAGGATATGGAGAAAGGGCTACAGACTTGCTTTCCCTAGTACATACTAATGTATACGACCCATTTGATATGCTGGTCAGGAGTAATTATATCTACTTCATCACCTTTATCGATGATTTGTCTTAGTACGGGTATGTGTATTTGACACGACATAAGTCTGAAGTTTTTGAAAAGTTCAAAAAATTCAGATTCAAAGTAGAAAAATAAATAGAAAAATCTATTAAGGTTCTTCGATCAAATCGAGGAGGCGAATACCTTAGCCAAAAATTTCTAAACTATCTTAAGGATAATGGCGTAGTCTCTCAATGGACTCCATCTGAAATGTCTCAACTCAATGAGATTTTAGAATGGAAAAATCGGACCCTATTAGATATGGTCTGATCCATGATGAGTTTCATGGATCTTTCTGAGTTTTTTTGGGAACATAGTCTGATGACTGCTATATATTTACTGAATAGGATTTCCTTTAAGATCGTTCCTACCACACCGTATGAGATGTGGAATGATAAAAAACCAAGTCTGAGTCATCTCAGAATTTAAAATTGTCCGACCCATGTCAAGAGACAATGACAGACAAATTAGAGTCTAGGTCTTTTAGAGCTCGATTTATTGAATATCCTAAAAAGTCATTAGGATATTATTTCTATCTCCCGAAAGATTACAATATGATTATGAGTCAACACATCATCTTTCTTGAAAAGTAGTTTATTCAAGATGGTGGCATTAAAAGATAGATTAGACTCGAGGAGAAAGTCTCCAATAAGAAACGAGCTAAGAAACCTATGAAACCCAATCAGATTGAGCCAACCCAGACACTACCTCCTCCACCTTATAGATCAAGTAGAATTTTTCATCCTCCTGAAAGGTACTTAGATACTATATCAGAAGACGTAGAAAAAAATGTTCCTCATAAAAAATAGAGTTCATGGTGATGATCCCAAAACTTATGATGAGGAGATATCAGATATCGACTCTGAGGAATGGTTAGTGGCAATGAGATCAGAAATTGACTCAGTGCATTCGAACCAAGTTTGGACCTTGGTAGATCTACCGAAAGGTATAGTACCTATTGGGTGTAAATGAATCTTCAAGAGAAAGATAGGTGCCGATGGGAATGTAGAGACATTCAAAGAAAGGCTCATAGCGAAAGGGTATAGTCAGCGTGAAGGCATTGACTATCAGGATACTTTTTTGTTAGTAGCCATGCTCAAATCCATCCGCACATTGCTTGTTGTTGCAACCTATTTCGATTATGAAATATGATAGATAGACATGAAAATGATATTCTTAAATGGATATCTTAAGAAAGATATCTATATGGAACAGCCGCTAGATTTCACAACCAGTGATAATGATCACAAGGTATGCAAGCTATAAAAATCCATATATGGACTTAAGCAAGCATCTTGGAGCTGGAATGCTCGTTTCAATGATGTAATCAAATCATTTGGATTCTTCAAGATCAAGGAGGAGCCCTATATTTTCAAAAAGATCAGTGGAAGCGCTGTTGTCTTTCTCGTACTGTATGTGGATGACATCCTCTTAATTGAAAATGATATTTCCATGTTGACTACAGTCAAAATATGGTTGTCTAAGGAGTTCTCTATGAAAGATCTAGGAGAGACATCTTTTATTCTAAAAATTAAGGTCTATAGGGATAGACTGAATAGGGTGCTGGGTCTCTCACAGAAAATATATATAGAGGAGGTGCTGAAAATGTTTAGCATGGAAAACTCTGAGAGGAGTTTAGTACCCTTCAGACATGATATTCATCTCTCTAAGAAGATGTATCCTAGCATACCTGAGAAGATTGAACGTATGAGCAAGATCCCTTATACTTCAACAATAGGGAGCCTCATGTATGCCATGCTATATACATGACCTGATATTACCCATACTATAAGTGTCACGAGTAGGTATCGATCAAATCTAGGTGAAGAGCACTGGACTTCTATAAAATATATCCTTAAGTACTTGAGAAGGACTAAGGATATGTTTATAGTCTTTGGTAATAGAGAACTCCAGGTCCAGGGGTATACAGAATCAGATTTTATGTCTGATATAGATAATTGAAAGTCGATATCTGAAAGTTTGTTTATTTGTAATGATGGAGCTATCAGTTGGAAGAGTTTCAAGCAGATGATGATCGCAGACTCCACCATAGAAGCAGAGTACATCGCCATATCGGAAGCTGCAAAGAAGGCATTCTGGAATAAGAAGTTTGCCGCAGAGCTCGAAGTGATGCCATCAGATGCCGTCCCTCTGTATTATAACAATAATGGCACCATAGCCCTAGCTAAGAAGCCGAAGTCTCACTAGAAATTCAAGCACATCGAGCGGTGATACCACCTCATCCGCAATTACCTCGAGAAGGAATACATCGAGATTAAGAGAGTCGACACTGCAGATAATGTAGCTGACCCATTGACAAAGCCATGGAACCAGCAGAAGATCGAAGCCCACCTTGAGAAGATGGAACTTAGATTTATAGCCAATTAATTTTAGGTCAAGTGGGAGTTTGTTAGATATGTGCCCTAGAAGCCAGATTGACTGACACTTGTAATACACTTTTAAGGGCAATTTTATAATTTTGACTATAAATTAATAAATAGATTATTTTCTATCATAGTGTGTATTTAAAATATATATGATACATCTTTTGAGTTAATAACAATGATAATTTATATTTTCAAGAGTTCAAAATTTGAGACATGAGTTTTCATAATTAACTCATAAATTGCTCCCAACCTTAGTGTTGCCCGGATGAACAACCCAAGAGGGGGGGAGGGTGAATTGGGTTTTCAAAAATTTAAATAGATATGTATGGTGATTAAAGATTAAATTCTGAGTGAATCAAATATGAGAGCAAATAAAAGATACAAGGTAGAGCACACAAACAAGCAAGAGAATTTTATAGTAGTTTGGTGCACTCCCAGCACCTATGTCCACTTTTCAAGCAAACTCTTAAAAATTTTACTATAATTCTTCAAGATTATAGTTGGATAGTTTTTTTGGGCTCACTATCCAATAATCAATTTGGTTTTTTCCTAGATTTACCAACCACAACCTTTACAAGAACTAGATAAACCAATCTAAATAAACAAAATGGCAGAAAAATCCCAAAACCCAAGTTTCAGCCCCTGTTGGAACCAAATACATGGAAAGGGAAAAGAAAATGTTTCAACTCAAAAGGCTCCTTCGAATGAACAGAAGAGTTATCCTTGCAGTTCATTGAAAGCCTCTTTGAATTTGTAGAGTTAATGCATTTGAGGATTCTTCAATGCTTGAAGAATAGATTGATTGAAGATGAGGATTTTCGTTCAAGAATAGAGCATATTTTTCTTTTCCCTTATTTTTCTTTCTTTTTATTTATCATGAATAAGCCTTCTTTCTTTTATATCTACAGTATTCCCTCTCTTCTTGTGATGATTGAAGCTCAGAAAAAGCAAAATCTGAACATTAGAGAGCAGCAACTAGCCATTGGAGTCAAAAAAAATCTGATCTAGAATGCCCCATCAAAAAGTTATCGTCGAGTCTTGAGACCTCTCAATTTATCTCGAGACATCTCATCAGGTTATCGGGCCTCTCGGTTTGAATAGGAGAGCTCTCACCTTTAGTCTCATGAAAAATCATCTTTTTGAAAAAAATGGCTCGTCTGAGATTGAGACCTCTCGGTTCTAAACGAGATGTCTCGCGGGGACCATGAGACCTCTCGAGAATCCTAGGAGATCTCTCGCTCTCAGGGCACAGAAACTGGATTTCTATCACTTGAGACTAAGAGCTCTCGAGATTCTCTCGAGACCTCTCAAAACCATGCCAGAACAGTGCTTGGGCGTGCCAGTCTACTTGAGAGCTCTTGAAAAAATTTTGAGACATCTCGAAGACTACTCCGAGGTAATTTTGAGTGAATTTTTGCTCCATACAAGAAGATCTGATTTTTGATTGATTTTCACTTAATGTCTTCCTTATTTTGGTCAAATAGCTCTCTTTCTTTTGACATTGGAATACTTAAAATAAAATATATTCATAATCATTAGCTTTAATGTTTGGTCATCATCAAAATCACTTAGAGGGTTCAACAATCTTCCTCTTTTTGATGGTGACAAAACATTAAGCAACCCATAAAATGATCATAAGAAATATGAATGCCATGAACTAATTGAAGGGAATCCTGATTTTTCAATCCAGGTTCGTTCAGATCTGATCAGATCAAGAGATATATTTCAAAAATTTTTCTCTTGATCCCAATCAGATCTTGAAATGTTTCAAATCTGATTCTTATTATTTTAATAAAATAAAATTAAAAGATAAATTAAATCAAATTTAATTTACCTGATATGGGTAATCCTATTACCCTATTGATGATCCTATTTGCAGCGGAAGGTTCTGGATCTTAGCCACGCAAGCGCCTGGCCTCTACCGGTATCCACTCAGGTTGGATCTGGAGATCCTCTTCTTCTCTATCACACGTCTCCAAAAATTAGATCTGGATCTGATCTGGAGGATCTTCAAAACTCTTTTGAAGATCAGCAGTCGTCCTTTGCAGCAGCGCAGCCTTCTTAGCTTTTGATCGCCTTTCTTTGATCTGGAATCGCACCAACCAAGGTCCAAAACTCCTTTTGGATGTGGAGAGGCAAGGGGAGAAGGTGGTTTGGCATGGAGAGGGAGGGGAGAGGCAGCCTTGGGGCATGGGGAAACTATGATCTCATCATTATATTTCTGAGTTGGGATACAGGGTCTTATTTATAGACTAAGCTGTGATCCAACTCCTCTTCTTCCCAACCAATCACAACCCTTTGTGAAATCAGATCTAAATCTGATTGGTGGGAATAGAGTCCCCTGGATTCCTCCTTAGAGGGTGCCTAAGACCAGTCAAAGTTGGTTCTTAGGAAGAACTCTAATTGGAATCCAAAAAGGAGATGGAGTCCTTGTCCAACAAGGACTCCTAGGCGCCTCCAACTTGGGCACACGCCTAGGGTGGCGTGCGCCCTTCTCCTTGCCAGGTTCTGGTAGGGGGACAGGCCCCCACCAGCTCTCCAATAGGTGCATGACATGTGGTCAAAAGTCAAAGTGTCAATGGTCAACGTTTGACCAGTCAAAGGTAGACTTTTGACCAAAGTCAAAGAACAAGAAATGGCAGGTGACCAAAAATGGCAGGTAATGTCTTACAAAATAAGACAACCTTTTCTGACTTGGACAACCTCCAGTCAGACCATATGAAGGCCTCTGATTGAGCACAAACTCCTTTGGCTCAGACAGGACAACTTATTTATGATAGCAAAAGAAGAACGTTAGGTTCAATCGAGTGCTAGCACGATTTCCTTGAACCTAATTGAATCTCATTCAGATCAATTGAACTAGATCAGTTCAATTGATGATCACCAGATTCAAACCCTTGTTTGTGTGACCCAGTTAGGTTCAGTTCTGTATGGTAATGGGATATGTCATGATCTCTATCATCGACATCATCGAAACTCCTTTCGATGGATCAGAACTCTTCTGATTCGAACAGCTAGAATGATCGATCATCTAAATCATTCTAATTGCTCCCAAAATCCACCAGTGACACCTAGCAGTATATGGTGGCAACCCATCAGAGCTGAATGCGAACCTCTTGGTGCAGCTACCTGTGTGATTAAGTTCTTCTATCTTGAGCCCCGATCAGATTAGGGTTAAGGTGAACTCGTCAAACCCTAGTCTCTGTCATATGATGTAATCATTCGATTCGAGTCCAATGTGAAAATCTAAATAGAAACTCTTTCTATTATTTCACTCTGCCATGGCCATGGGCTTCTGGACTTGATTCTCATGATCATCATAGGGCTGCTCCTCTACCACCGAGGTAGATAGATTCCATCTTGATGCCATCCAGTTCCTACAATGAACATGCTATAGCCAACATACACCTCAGGGTTCCATATGGCTAGGAGACCGAGTAATGGTGTAGTCAAACTATAACACCCTCAAGGTGAACTGCCGATGCACCTCAGGTCAAAGAACCAGACACACTACTGCAGCATCGAGTCAGTCATTGACGAGAAGGTAGACTCCCTAATGACTACTCGAGGTGGTCACGCTCAGTGCCCTCGTTCTCTAACGAGTACCTGTACTCTCGCTCCGGTGTCTCCACACCGTAGACTCAAGACTCATCTACTAAAGAGAAGCGATTGTACACCAACCTTCCGGATCAATCACCATCCTCGTGATGATCCTATGGTCGGGAGCAATTTTATGAGTTAATAATGATTATTCATGTCTTAAATTTTCAACTCTTGAAAATATGAATTATCATTACCATTAACTCAAAGGATGTATCACAGACACTAAATACACATATGTGATAGAAAATAACCCATTTTATTGATTTTAGTCAAAATTATAATTTTGCCCCTAGAAGTGTATTACAAGTGTCAGCCAATTCTGGCTTCTAGGGCACATATATCTAACAATCTCCCACTTGTCCTAAAGCCAATTGGCTACAAGTCTAAGTCCCATCTTCTCAAGGTGGGCTTCGAACTTCTGCTGGCCCAACGGCTTTGTAAGTGGGTCTGCCACATTATCTGTGGAGTTGACTCTCTTGACCTCGACGTAACCCTTCTCGAGGTAATCGCGGATGAGGTGGTATCACCGTTTGCTTGGAACTCTTCCAGCTGACAGCACCACCATTGCACACAAACAGACTGCCAGATGTCGACTTTCGATCATCTATATCGGACATGAAATCCGAGTCTGTGTATCCCTGGACTTGGAGTTCTCCGTTACCAAAGACCAACATCATATCCTTAGTTCTTCTCAAGTACTTAAGGATACATTTCACAGAAGTCCAGTGTTCTTCACCTGGATTTGACTGATATCTGCTTGTGACACTCACAGCATGGGCTATATCAGGTCGTGTACATAGCATGGCATACATGAGGCTCCCTATTGCAGAAGCATAAGGGATCTTGCTCATGCGTTCTATTTCCTCAGGTGTGCTGGGGCACATCTTCTTGGAAAGATGAATACCATGTCTGAAGGGTATTAATCCCCTCTTAGAGTTTTCCATACTAAACCTCTTTAGTACTTTCCTCTATGTACATCTTCTGTGAAAGTCCTAGCATCCTATTCGGTCTATCCCTATAGACCTTAATTCCTAGAATAAAGGATGCTTCACCTAGGTCTTTCATGGAGAATTCCTTGGACAACCACATCTTGACTGATGTCAACATGGGAATATCATTCCCAATAAGGAGGATGTCATCCACGTACAATACGAGGAAGACAACAGCGCTCCCACTGACCCTTTTGAAAACACATGGTTCCTCTTCATTTTTGATGAAACCAAACTTTTTGATCACATCATTGAAACGAGTGTTCCAGCTCCGAGATGCTTGCTTAAGTCCATATATGGACCTTTGCAGCTTGCAAACCTTGTGATCAGTATCACTGGATGTGAAACCTAGCGGCTGTTCCATATAGATATCTTCCTCAAGATATCCATTTAAGAATGCCGTTTTCACGTCCATTTGCCATATTTCATAATCGAAATAGGCCACAATGGCAAGCAATGTGCGGATGGATTTTAGCATAGCCACTGGGGAAAAGGTATCCTGATAGTCAATGCCTTCGCGTTGACTATAACCTTTTGCCACTAGTCTAGCCTTGAATGTCTCCACATTCCCATCTGCACCAATCTTTCTCTTGAAGATCCATTTACATCCAATAGGTACTATACCTTCTGGTGGATCTACCAAGGTCCAGACTTGGTTTGAGTGCATCGAGTCAATTTCTGACTGCATTGCCTCTAGCCATTTCTCGGAGTCGATATCTGATATCGCCTCGTTGTAGGTTTTGGGATCATCACCATGAGCACCATTACCTACGAGGAACATTTTCTCTACATCCTCTGAAATAATACCTAAGTATCTTTCAGGGGGATGGGAAACTCTTTCCGATCTACGAGGTGGAGGAGGTAGTGTTCTTATTGGCTCAACCTGATTTGGTTCCACTTGGTCCTTAGCTCGTTCTGCTTGTGAGACTTTCTCATCAAGCTTGATCTATTTTCCAATGCCGCTATCTTGAATAAACTATTTTTCAAGAAATATGGCATGTCGACTCACAATCACATTGTGGTCTTCTGGAATGTAGAAATAGTATCCTAATGACTCTTTAGGATATCCTATGAATCGAGCTCTGAAGGACCTAAACTCTAACTTGTCCGCTTGTTGTCTTTTGACATGAGCCGGACAACCCCAAATTCTGAGATGACTCAGACTTGGTTTCTTACCGTGCCATATCTCATACGGTGTGGTAGGAACGGATTTTAGAGGGAACCCTATTCAGTAGATAAGATTGAAGTTAACAATGAGTGTCCCCAAAGAAAATCAGGGAGGTCTGTGAAGCTCATCATGGATCGAACCATATCCTAATAGAGTCCGATTTCTCCATTCTGAAACCCCGTTGAGTTGAGGTGTTCCTGGTGGAGTCCATTGAGAGACTATGCCATTTTCCTTGAGATAGTCTAGGAATTCCCGGCTAAGGTATTCACCTCCTCGATCTGATCGAAGAACCTTAATGGGTTTTTCAGTTTGTTTTTCTACTTCATGTCTGAATTCTTTGAACTTTTCAAAAGCTTCAGACTTGTGTCTCATAAGATACACATACCCATACCTAGACAGATCATCGGTAAAGGTAATGAAGTAGACAAAATTGCCTCTAGCCGGCACATCAAATGGGCCGCACACATCAGTATGTACTAGGGCAAGGAGATCTGTGGCCCTCTCCCCATGTCCAACAAAAGGGAGTTTAGTCATTTTGCCTTGAAGACAAGATTCACAAGTTGGATATGACTCAGAAGTCAATGGACTCAATAGCCCATTTTTCTCCAATTTGTTGATCCTATCTTCTGCTATATGACCTAATCTCAGGTGCCATAGATATCTGTCATTTGGACTATCCCTAGGTCGTTTGGCATTCACGTTTTGCTCGATAGATAGTTAGAACAGGTACATCAATATGTAGCTGATAAAGACCATTAATAAGGAAAACCATTTGCAATTTTATTTCTTTCATAAAGAATGTTACAATGGTCCTTAAAGAAGGTGATCACATAACCTTCTTGTGCTAAGCATGAAACAGAAATCAAATTCCTGCTAGCTGCAGGCACAAAATAACAGTCTTTCAAAACTAAGTCTAAACCAGATGGTAATCGAAGAGGGTATGTTCCCACGGCTACTGCAGCAACTCTTGCTCCATTACCGATGCGTAGGATCATGTCTCCATCCCTCAGCCTCCTGCTATCCTCAAGACCCTGCATAGAAGTGCACAGATGAGCACTAGAACCAGAGTCAAGCACCCAACTGGATGCAGAAGAAACCGTAAGGTTAGACTCAATAACGAGCATACCTCCAGAAGGACCTTCCTTCTTGTTCTTCAGGGTGGCCAGGTAAGTAGGGCAGTTCCGCTTCCAATGGCCGTCGCTGTTGCAATGGAAACACTTTCCTTTGCCATCGGCCTTTTTCTTCGGCTCTGCCTTCTTCTTCTTTGATCCTTCCACCTTTTGCTTTTTCACAGACTTCTTTTTCTTTCCATAAGACTTTCTTTTGGAAGAAGTCCGTTCCATAGCAAGAACTGAGCCTTTAGAACCTTTCATAGAAAGCTCAGCGGTAACCAGCATATTCATTAATTCGGCCAAGGAATTTTGAAGTTTATGCATGTGGTAATTCATGATGAATTGCCCATATGCATCAGTCAAGGATTGCAGAATAATATCGTTCTGCAGGTCCAAGTCCAACTTCACACCGAGCTTCTCAAGCTCTTCCATGTCCTTGATCATTGTCAGACAGTGATCTTGGACTGACTGCCCATCACGCATCTTAGCCTTAAAAAGTCATTTTGTGACTTGATATTTGGCTGCGCGACTCTGTTCACCAAACATCTCCTGCAGGTGAGCCAACATTTGGCGAGCAGTCCCGATATCCTTCATGTTGGCGCTGGAGCTCATCAGACATCGAGCCCAACATGTAATATCTGGCCTTATTATCTTCGTCAATCCATTTTTCCAGAGACGCTCTCTGTTCAACAGATGGACGGGCTGGTAAGGTGGGAGGGTCCTGGTCCAAAACATGGGTTAACTTCTCGAACCCAAAATAATTTTGTAGTTCCTGAGCCAATCTTTATAATTGGGTCCAGTCAGTCTATGTGTGTCCAGGATACGTGCCAATGGGTTGGACGCAGACATTTTCCTGTAGAGAGTCAAAGATTCTAGTTAGATACTGTAATTTTGACTTGACCAATTTGTTTAGGGATTTTATTTTTAAACAAATTAGCTCCCACTATTTTCTCGGATCCCTACACTCCCTCTGTAGAGATGCGAAAATCTCCATGATTAATGATTTCTAGTGGGTGGTGCGGTCTCACCAACTGACTCATCACCTCACCTAACAGTTATTGGTGATGGGTTAGCCAATGAGTGAACAACTCTTGTTCAATGATTCTCTAATCATGGTGCACCCAAACTTGGTCTCTAATTCATGAATCTCACCGTATCCGGAATATTGATCCACTCCTTAGTTAAGTCAGACCCACCATTTGCATAGACTGGGTTCCTAATTGAGTCTCTCACCGTATCCGAAATATTGAGCCCAACTCATCCTCCAGCCCATAGCATCCAATGCCTAATAGACATGGTTGCATCTTCCCGGTGCAACTGAGCCACTGTATCCAGCCGAGAACAATCAACCCCGGGAAGGGCCCGCACATCTACAATGGTGGAAGACCTCAGACTTAATCTTTTCTTAGGGAGAATTGATTCAGGTCTCATTAAACTAGACTTGGCTTAGTCATAACAATTATGACTAACCTAGTGGCATGGGTTAGCTCGGATTATTGACCACCTCAGATCAGAACTGTGTCAACAGATATGGCCAGGTAAGTGAGACCGGTGGAAGGAATATGCCATTAACTCGTACAAGAACGCATTCAGGTCGAGTAGCTTCCAATTAAAAACCAGTCGGTCATCTATGCCAAACTTACCTTAGACACCAAATTGTTGAGCCAGAACCAATTGGGTTAGCCTACAATCCAGACTCTAACCTCTGAGCCTAATTAGGTCTTGCTTGATCGTGACTCGATCTTGACCCAGACTTAATCCTATTAGGCTGGTCAATTTAAGCATTGTTGATCCCATCTAACCAACTCTTGATTCGGTTTGATCAACCGCTTAGACCTAATTGAGCTACCCAAGCCCGAACCCAGTATTATGAATATGTCTTAGATCTGAAATTCTCAATTTTAGACCTAATTAATATTCCATAAACTTAATTCTTAATTAAGTAGGGTTCATAAACAAAATATGCACAATAAATCCTAGGGTTTCAGGATCTAGGGTTTTGCAGAAAGTAAGTTTTGGGTTTCTGATTAAGGACGAACACGCAGCACCCCTACACATCATAAGAACACCCCATCGAATGGGAAGAGAGGGCCTTTAAACCCTTCTTCGTTCTTATGACCGGACGGCCAAGAGGAACGCCTTAATCAGGAACATTCAATACTACAAAACAGTTATCAGATCTATATCATATATCTCATATACAAATTAGATCTAATCATGGCATATTTTGCATACATCTCATGTATCAAATCATGCATATTTTTAGATCTAAATTATCTCATAATAATCTAAAAAATTAGATTTAAATTGATCTAATCAAAATAAATTCTAATCTAGACAATTATGTAGAACTATTCTACAACTAGTCTAGACATGCATCAATCATATCTCATATGATATTTCAAAAATTAAATAATTTTTATTTGCTATTTTTTAGATGTTATTATAACACTTATAATATCAAAAAATAGTAAATAAAAAGATCTAAAATATGATTTAATCAGATTAAATCAAAAACATGCAAGACTATTCTATAGAACTATTCTATTCTAGAACTAGTCATGCATATCTTCTAATCTTAGATCCAAATTATTTAATTTTAATTTTTTCTGATTTTAGATCTGATCACATCTCATGTGACATCTAAAATCAATTATTTTCTAATTAAAATAAATTTAAAATTCAGATCTAAACAATTTTAGAACCATGGCTCTGATACCAGTTGAAGGGAAATCCTGATTTTCCGGTCCAGGTTCGTTCAGATCTGATCAGATCAAGAGATATATTTCAAAAATTTTTCTCTTGATCCCAATCAGATCTTGATATATTTTAGATCTGATTCTTATTATTTTAATAAAATAAAATTAAAAAGATAAATTAAATCAAATTTAATTTACCTGATTCTGGGTAATCCTATTACCCTGTTGATGATCCTGTTTGCAGCGGAAGGTTCTGGATCTTAGCCACGCAAGCGCCTGGCCTCTACCGGTATCCACTCGGGTTGGATCTGGAGATCCTCTTCTTCTCTATCACACCTCCAAAAATTAGATCTGGATCTGATCTGGAGGATCTTCAAAACTCTTTTGAAGATCAGCAGTCGTCCTTTGCAGCAGCGCAGCCTTCTTAGCTTTTGATCGCCTTTCTTTGATCTGAATCGCACCAACCAAGGTCCAAAACTCCTTTTGGACGTGGAGAGCAAGGGGAGAAGGTGGTTTGGCATGGAGAGGGAGGGGAGAGGCAGCCTTGGGGCATGGGGAAACTTTTGATCTCATCATTCTATATATTCTGAGTTGGGCGCAGGGTCTTATTTATAGACTAAGCTGTGATCCAACTCCTCTTCTTCCCAACCAATCACAACCCTTTGTGAAATCAGATCTAAATCTGATTGGTGGGAATAGAGTCCCCTGGATTCCTCCTTAGAGGGTGCCTAAGACCAGTCAAAGTTGGTTCTTAGAAGAACTCTAATTGGAATCCAAAAAGGAGATGGAGTCCTTGTCCAACAAGGACTCCTAGGCGCCTCCAACTTGGGCACACGCCTAGGGTGGCGTGCGCCCTTCTCCTTGCCAGGTTCTGGTAGGGGGACAGGCCCCCACCAGCTCTCCAATAGGTGCATGACATGTGGTCAAAAGTCAAAGTGTCAATGGTCAACGTTTGACCAGTCAAAGGTAGACTTTTGACCAAAGTCAAAGAACAAGAAATGGCAGGTGACCAAAAATGGCAGGTAATGTCTTACAAAATAAGACAACCTTTTCTGACTTGGACAACCTCCAGTCAGACCATATGAAGGCCTCTGATTGAGCACAAACTCCTTTGGCTCAGACAGGACAACTTATTTATGATAGCAAAAGAAGAACGTTAGGTTCAATCGAGTGCTAGCACGATTTTCTTGAACCTAATTGAATCTCATTCAGATCAATTGAACTAGATCAGTTCAATTGATGATCACCAGATTCAAACCCTTGTTTGTGTGACCCAGTTAGGTTCAGTTCTGTATGGTAATGGGATATGTCATGATCTCTATCATCGACATCATCGAAACTCCTTTCGATGGATCAGAACTCTTCTGATTCGAACAGCTAGAATGATCGATCATCTAAATCATTCTAATTGCTCCCAAAATCCACCAGTGACACCTAGCAGTATATGGTGGCAACCCATCAGAGCTGAATGCGAACCTCTTGGTGCAGCTACCTGTGTGATTCAGTTCTTCTATCTTGAGCCCCGATCAGATTAGGGTTAGGTGAACTCGTCAAACCCTAGTCTCTGTCATATGATGTAATCATTCGATTCAAGTCCAATGTGAAAATCTAAATAGAAACTCTTTCTATTATTTCACTCTGCCATGGCCATGGGCTTCTGGACTTGATTCTCATGATCATCATAGGGCTGCTCCTCTACCACCGAGGTAGATAGATTCCATCTTGATGCCAATCCAGTTCCTACAATGAACATGCTCATAGCCAACATACACCTCAGGGTTCCATATGGCTAGGAGACCGAGTAATGGTGTAGTCAAACTATAACACCCTCAAGGTGAACTGCCGATGCACCTCAGGTCAAAGAACCAGACACACTACTGCAGCATCGAGTCAGTCATTGACGAGAAGGTAGACTCCCTAATGACTACTCGAGGTGGTCACGCTCAGTGCCCTCGTTCTCTAACGAGTACCTGTACTCTCGCTCCGGTGTCTCCACACCGTAGACTCAAGACTCATCTACTAAAGAGAAGCGATTGTACACCAACCTTTCGGATCAATCACCATCCTCGTGATGATCCTATGGTCGGGAGCAATTTATGAGTTAATAATGATTATTCATGTCTTAAATTTTCAACTCTTGAAAATATGAATTATCATTACCATTAACTCAAAGGATGTATCACAGACACTAAATACACATATGTGATAGAAAATAATCCATTTATTGATTTTAGTCAAAATTATAATTTTGCTCCTAGAAGTGTATTACAAGTGTCAGCCAATTCTGGCTTCTAGGGCACATATATCTAACACTAATGAATGCAAAGTTTTTGTGCTGAAGCTCCCCCTTAATGTATGATCTCATGAAATGAATAAGATTTGAATAATCATTCTCCCCCTTAATGTATGCTCTTATGAAATAAATAATATGAAATGAATAAGATTTGCATTTGATCAATTTAAATAATTCATTTTCTAAAAAGTCCTTTTTTTTGTATTTTAGTTTGAATTGATTATACATTTTCATATTTTTTCTTAATATTTCTCCCCCTTTTTGTCATCATCGAAATCACAATAATGAAAGGGTCATAAAAAAGATAAAGAAGGCAAGAATATAAAAAGGATTGATTTCATTTCAAGATCTAATAGTACATAGTTAGAGGTGTATGTTGGTTTACAAAAAATGAATCTCATATGAACATACCTAAATCAAAAATTAAAACAAAAGAGAAACTAGACCTAGTCCTCATCAGAGAGGAACTCAATGATGGATTCAGATGAAGATTTGGGTCTAGTTAAGGACAAGTGAGGAATAGGTCTAGGAGATGGTGATGGTCTAGAAGAAGATGATGGTCCAGAAGAAGAAGAAGAAGTCCGACTCAAAATCTACCACAAAATGGAAATGAGGACTTCAGCTGTGGTACACTAAACAGTGATATTCTCTTCAAGTCTCTGTGCAATCCTGACGTTGTTGGATAGGAGTAGTTCAATTTGAACTGATGTTTTATGCTGCTCCTCCAAAATTTCTAACATTTGAGATAGTCCACTGATTTGTTGACTAAGCATTTTTGTTTGACCCTCAGTAGATATCCTTTGCTCTTTAATGCTTACTAAAAGTTGATGCCTCACAATACATAGTGTACCATAAACCTTTTAGATACTTTTTGAACCACTTCTTCTACCATCCTTTCAACTAACAGATCTTGATCAAAAGCTGGGAAAGGAGCTGGAGTAGGACAAAGAGGCACCTGAGGAGAGTGTGGAGACCCTGGTGTAGTGAAGGAGGGTCCAGCAGATGGTGATGGTGGAGGGGGTGGAGATCTATGTTCTTCAGGCTTGATTGCAGCACGTTCATCTGCCCTCATCCATTTATCATCCTTCTTTACAAATTTCATCTGGTTCAATATTCCCTTATTGATGTAGTCCGTGTGAGCCAGCTTTTTGAAATCTTCACCTTCTAGATTAACTTGAAAGTCCTTGAAGATTAAGGTGAATATCATTCCATAGGATAAACATGCCTTGCTCTTGCTGGCTGTATCCTTCAGTTGTTGTAGTATGAGAGAGGAAAAACAGATGGGAGTTTCAGTCACCATAAAGAACATGACTCCAAGTTCTCTTTTTCTAATCCAGTCATGTCTTCCAACTTTAGGAAAAATAATATGACTGATAAAGGACAACGGTAATCTCATTTTGATCGAAAGAAGATGTGAAACAAGTTGAAGATTTTCATCAACCTCTTCCCTTTCTAAGACACACTTAAGGGCTTTAGTTTTATCAAATAAGTTAAGGTTGTTGATCCCAGCCCTAGGCACTTCAAGAAGTTATTCTATTTTTCTCTCATCTAAAGAAATATGCACACCTTTCACAATAGATTCCACCTTCGGCCCATGCTCAAAACTAAGAGATAGTATTTAGGAATAAATTGGGATGAACATGGTAATGTTGTAAGAAATAAAGCTAGACTAGTTGCTAAGGGATATAATCAAGAAGAAGAAATTGACTTTGATGAATATATGCACTTAGCAGATTAGAAGCAATTAGATTGTTACTTGCTTTTTGCTTGTTACATAAATTTTAAACTATTTCAAAAGGATGTGAAAAGCATCTTTTTGAATGGTTATATTGCTGAAGAAGTTTTTGTAGAACAACCTCCTAATTTTAAAAATAACTCACTTCCCAACCACATGTTTAAATTAAACAAAGCTCTTTATGGACTTAAGCAAGCACCTAGAGCATGGTATGAAAGATTAAGCAAATTTTTACTACATAATAATTTTATTAGAGAAAGTGTTGACACCACTCTCTTTTTTAAAAAAAATAATGATCTTCTTGTGGTTCAAATATATGTGATGACATCATATTCAGAGCTACTAATGAAATTCTTTATCAAGAGTTTGCTAAGTTGATGCAGGGTGAATTCGAAATGAGCATGATGGGGGAGATTAACTTCTTTCTTGGACTACAAATCAAATAATCAAAGAAAGGCATCTTCATCAGTCCAACAAAGTACATCAAAGAGAAGCTAAAGAAGTTTGGCATGAAAAATGAAAAAAAAATCGGCACTCCCATGAGCCTTTCATGCAAACTTGACAAAGATGAGAATAGTAAGAATGTGAATGAAAAGCTCTATAGAGGAATGATAGGACCCCTACTTTATTTAACTGCAAGTAGACCTGATATACTGTTTAGTATATGCATGCATGCAAAATTTCAATCTAACCCTAAAGAATCATACTTACTAGCTATTAAGAGAATTTTTAGATATTTAATTTACACCCATAACTTAGGACTTTGGTACTCAAAACAATCCTCCATTGAATTGATTGGATACACTGATGCAGAATATGGAGGATGTAGAATTGATAGAAAGAGTACCAGTGGCACTTGCCAATTTCTAGGATTGAACTTGATCTCTTGGTATAGCAAAAAGCAAAATGCTATAGCACTATTAACGATTGAGGCCAAATATGTTGCTATGGGGAGTTGCTGTACTCAAATACTTTGGATCAAGTAGCAACTCGAATACTTTGGAATTAAGCAAAATAAAATTCCTATTAGATATGACAACACTAGTGCCTTAAACCTGATAAAAAATCCTATTCAACATTCAAAAACTAAACACATTGAAATTAGACATCACTTCATTAGAGATCATGTATAAAATAATAACATTGTACTTAAATTTGTCACAACTGAAAATCAACTAGCTGATATTTTTACAAAACCAATAAATGAAGATAGATTCTCAAAAATCCAGGATGAACTTGGTATTTGTGATTCTCTTTAATAATGCTTAATCTTAAATTTATTGGATCATTTTTTACCTCTTTTCACCATTCCTAAAACCCCTTTTCCCATCCTAAAAATTCAAGAAAAATTGGCTTGAAATTCGTCCTATATTCTGATTTTTCCCCCTATGCTCGAGAAGTCTCGGGTTTTTCATGAGACCTTTCGAGTGGATTTTTAGGCCTCTCACACAAAACACGAGAGCTCTCAAAGATTTCAAGACATCTCATCGTTAAGATGAGAGCTCTCAATTCGCGCGGGCCCTCTTTTTAAAATCGATCTATGAGAGGTCCCCAGTTCCATTCTTTCATTCCACTCATTCGAGACCTCTCCTCCATTCTCTCCAAAACTCTCCTCCTTTCCTCAAAAATCCTTCAAATCATCCTCTCTTGTTCATTCCCTCCAAACCATGACCCCCAATCCGAAGAAGAGATCGCTCGCTGCTCAAAGATCCTCCGTCACACCATCAACTAAAGCTAGGGCTAAATGATAGCACGACATGGCTCAATCATCTCCATCTACTTTGTCATCTCGTGCCCGGCTTTTCGTTGCTACTAGGACAATTCCAATGGGCCGTTGTATGGACATCGCTTACCTTGATCCAAGCACTTCAGTATTGGATCCTGGATTTGGCAGCAAGATTGGGAAAAACTCTGTACCCTAGAGGTAAACGTTTATCCGAACTTAAATAAGAGGATTTTTTGGACCACAT
>QRFJ01001301.1:213300-268903 GCA_006176705.1 Cocos nucifera | reverse complement strand
AAGTACATCTATGTTAATGCTTCTTGATTATATACTATGTATTATGAATCAAATTAGAATTCATATGCATGTGGGAATTTTAGTATGCTTTGGACGCAGCGTATTTTAATTAGAGGGTTCCACAAAACCTAATGCATTAATATTTATTTAAATTACACCTGGACCAAAGGATAATTAATAAATATTAATAGTTTTGCTATGCCTGGACCAAAGGATAGTGAATAAATTAGGAGACTCCACTATCACATGAAATAAAATTAATCTAAAAATCTGAATATTGTATTGATTGAGTTGGTGAACCGATTGGCTTAGTAATCCATTGCTCTTGAGTTTAAAATCCTAATAATTTACACTCTCTCTATTTTTTTTTTAATTTTTTTTAATTATTTATTTATTTTATTTTGTTCTTTAATTTCTTATTCTCATAAATTGGTCTTCTAAATAAAGCATAGGAAAGAGCTTTTCAGTACTTATTTTCTAATCCTCTAGGGACGATACTCTACTCATTCACTTTATTACTTGATCGACTAGTGCACTTGCCATAGCTATAAATTTGCACGCATTAGTAACATGCTGTGTTAATGGCTTCAACCTAAAAATATTTGGATAGATTTCCTTCACACAATATGGTACGGGCTGTATCAACTAAGGTTTTATTCTTTTTTTCAACAACTCCATTTTGTTGAGGGGTTCTAGGCACAGTGTTCAATACCATGTTCATTGCAAAATTCTTCAAAGTATTTATTTTCAAATTCTGTGCCATGATCACTATGGATACATATCACAGTAGAGTTCTTTTCATTTGTAATTTTCTTATAAAACTTTGAAAACATTGAAAATGCTTCATCTTTGTGAGCTAAAAACAAAATCTAAGTGAAACAAGAATAATCATCAACAATAACTAGACCATTTTTCTTTCCTCCTAGGCTTGTGGTCCTAATAGGTCCAAATAAGTCCATATGAATTAATTCAAGGGGCCTAAAAGTTGAAATCATATTTTTGGATTTGAAACTCTCCCTAGTTTATTTTCCAAATTGGCAAGCATCACAAACATGATCAATTTAGAAATCTAGTTTTGGTAGCCCTTTAACTAAGTCCTTATTATGCAATTTATAAAGAGTATGCATGCTAGCATAACCTAACCTATGGTGCCAAAGCCAACTAGTTTTCTTCATATTAGCATTCATTGCAACTAGGCATTGGCCACTCTTCATGACAATTTCATCAAGGTTTATCATATAGATGTTGCCATGCCTAAATCCAATAAATCTTAAACTATCAACCAAGGAACTAGATACTTTGCACAAAGAAGATTCGAAAGAAACTTTAAAACCTTTATCACAAAGTTAACTAATACTAAGTAAGTTATGTTTTAAGTTATCAACTAATAATACATTATCTATAAAAATGGTAGGAGTAATCTAAATTTTATCATAGCCAATAATTTTGCCTTTGTCGGTATTGCCAAAGGTGACTACTTCCCCATTCTTTCTTTCAAGGGTGATGAATTATTGCTTATCACCCGACATATGCCTTAAGTAGTCGCTATCTAAGTACCACTCCCTTTTTGATCCTTGGACTGCAAGGCATTCCTACACAAATAATCAAGTGATGGTTTTAGATATCCAAATCTTCTTGGATCCTTTAGGATTAGTAGACATGATTTCTTTTGGAACACAAATTTTTTTAATAGTTTTTCCATTGAACTTAGAAGTATTACATTCAAATGTTTTGTGTCCTATCTTTTTACATCTAAAGTAGGTGATGTGAGGGGTGCCAATTGAAGTGTGTGCAGTGAAGAAATTCTTTAAAAACTTAGTTTTATCTTTAGATTTATATCCTAGTCCAGCTTTATCATAGACTCCTCTTTGATTATTTAAGATCATTTGTAGTTTTTCTGAACTACAAGTGAATTTATTAACTAAAGACCTTAATTTATCCAATTCATCCTTTAGAATTTTGTTCTCTTTTTTTAATTTGTTATTGCCACTAATTACCTCTTCCATTTCCTTCAAAAGTGTTTGAGTCATTTTCTTAAGACTTTTATTTTTTATGCTAATCTTTTTGAAATCTTTCATTAAGTCATAAAAAGCATCTTGAAGTTCATCAAAGATAAAATCTGAATCAAGAGTGAAGGATACCTCATCATCTTGTGCCATGAAATATAAGTTTGCTTTATTTTGATCTTCTTCATCCGAGCTTGACTCATCACTATCGCTCCAAGTTGCTATCATGGCTTTCTTTTTTGTTCTTTTTGGCCCTTTTTTCAACTGAGGACATTCAGCCCTAAAATGTCCTGGCTTTTTGCATTCATAGCAAGTGGGCTGATCCTTCTCTTTTTTCTTTCTTTCTTTCTACTAGCTTCTCCTCTAATGAAGCTTCTCTTCTTAAATCTTTGTCTCTTTTTTTTCCATAAATTTTTTAAATTTTTTGATCATCAGGGCCATGTCTTCATCATTTTCTTCACTAGTGGACAGATCATCTTCTTCTTCAGTAGCCATGGATTTCAGCGCTATTATTTTTTTCTTCTTGTTGTCTTCCTTATTATGCCAACTCATGGCTCGCTCATGTGTTATGAAGGATCCAATGAGCTCCTCTAAAGATAACGTGTTCAGATCTTTTACCTCCTGAATAGCTGTTACCTTGGCTTTCCATGTCCTAGGCAAAGACCTAAGAATCTTTCTCACCAACTCACTATTAGTGTAAACTTTACCTAAACTTTTTAAACCATTTATGATATCAATGAATCTTATGTACATGCTAGTGATAGATTCAGTGGGGTCCATTTTAAACAACTTATATTGGTGAACTAGTATATTAATTTTAGTTTTTTTTACTTGATTTGTCCCTTCATGCATGACCTCAAGCTTATCCTAAATTTTTTTTGTTGAATTGCAAGTGAAGATTCGGTTAAACTCGTTAGCATCAAGGGCATAATAGAGTACATTCATTATCTTGACATTTAATTGGATAAATTTTTATCTATTTCATCCCAATCCTTCTCCGACTTAGGAGTGGATGTGCCATTGACAATGATTGTGAGAGTGTGTGGACCATTGACAATGACACTCCATTTGTCATAATCAAGGGCTTGAATGAAAATGTGCATGCGAGCTTTCCAATAGGTATAGTTAGACCCATTGAAAAGAGGTGGCCTATTTGTGGATTGCCCTTTGGCAAGTGAATCTCCTAGTTGGGTTGACATGATCTTTATCACTAGTTAATAAAATCAACAATTAGCAGAGAACCAAGGCTTTGATTCTAATTATTGCCCATATGAACAATCCAAGAGGGGGGGGGGACGAATTGGATTTTCAAAAATTTAAACAGATATGTGAGGTGATTAAAGATTAAATCCTGAGTGAATCAAATATGAGAGCAAATAGAATATACAAGCTAGAGCACACACACAAGCAAGAGGATTTTATAGTGGTTCGGTGCACTCCCAGCACCTACGTCCACTTTTCAAGCAAACTCTTGAAAATTTTACTATAATCCCTCAAGATTACAGTCGGATAGTTTTTTCGGGCTCACTATCCAATAACCCAGTTGGTTTTTTTCTAGGTTAACCAACCATAACCCTTAGAAGAATCAGATAAATTAATCTGAATAAACAAAAAGAAAGAAAAATTCCAAAACCCAAGTTTCAGCCCCTATTGAAACCAAATACACAAAAAGGAAAGAGAAAATATTTCAACTCAAAAGGCCCCTTCGAATGAGCAGAAGAGTTATCCTTGTAGTTTATTGAAAGCCTCTTTGAATTCGTGGAGTTAATGAACCTGAGGATTCTTCAATGCTTGAGAGAACAGATTGATTGAAAATGGAGATTTTCGTTCAAAAATGGGGTGTGTTTTTCTTTTCTCTCATTTTTCTTCTTTTTTTTTGATCATGAATAAGCCTTCTTTCTTTTATATCTATAGCATTTTCTCTCTTCTGATGATGATTGAAGCTCAGAAAAAGCAAAATCCAAATGTTGGAGAGCAACAACTAGCCGTTGGAGTCGAAAAAATTTGATCTAGAATGCCCCATCAAAAAGTTATCGTTGAGTCTTGAGACCTCTCGATTTGTCTCGAGACGTCTTGTCAAGTTACTAGGTTTCTCGATTTGAACAGGAGAGCTCTTGCCTTTAGTCTCACGAAAAATCATCTTTTTGAAAAAAATGGCTCGCCTGAGATCAAGACTTCTGAAGGAAAAATCCTATTTTCCACCGTAGGATCGTGCAGATCTGATCAGATCTGAGATAGATTTATCTAAAAATTTTTAAATAATTTGATTAGATCTAAGAGTTCTCAGATTTGATCATTGTGATCTGATATTAAATATTAAAATAAAAATTAAATTAGATTTAATTTCATATCTTGTTTGGGTAATCTGATTATCCTACGATGATGCTGATGTTTTTTGAGGTTCTGGAAGAAGCCACGCATGCGCATGGCCTCTACCAGTATACACTCAAGAAGGATTTGGACGTCTTCTACTCACAAATCTTTTCTCCAAAGACTAGCTCTGAATCTGATCTAGAAGTCCTTCAAAAATTTTTTGAAGGCAGCATGTTTGTCTCACGAATACCGTCGCATAGATGCTGAACTCTTCACAAATTTGATTGGATCTTCTTCTTAGATTTATGTATAAATTTTTAGACATATAGAAGAGAGGGAGAGAGAGGATTGAAGGGGTGTAGGATATCTGAAATGACAGCCTTTGGATATGAAAAATATTTCTACGTGAAGAGCCTTGGCGCAAGGGTTCTTATACAAAAGCATAATGCCAAGTTAGAGTCCCTCTTTAACCAAAATTCTCTTTTTTTCGACCATTGGGACTCCTATACCTAATCTCCACAACAATCCCTAGATTTTGTCTGATTTTGATGCTAAAAATCAATCTAGAAGGTGGTGGCATGAGTAGATAAGGAAGAGTCCACTACGCCAAGGACTCTTCCCTCAAGAGTTTGATCTGAATCAAACTCTATCGCAATAGTCTAAATACCTCCAAAAATCACAAAATTTGATACACCCAATGTATAATTCATGGACTATTACATATCCAAAAATTAGATCAAAATAATTTTTAAAAAAACTTTTAGAAGTATCTGATCAGGCGACCCTCAATTCTCTCAAATAGGTCAACTTTTGATGCTAGTCCAATTTAACTATGAATGGATTTAATTTCTATAATTAATCTGACCTAGACTTACTGTAATAAAATAAAAATAAACCTATTCAAAATACAAGAATAAGTCAAATAAAATTTAACTTGGTTGCGATGAATCAGAAAGATTTCAAAAGGAGAAAGTCAGGCTCAATCATGTGCTAGCATGATTACCTTGATCCTGATTGGATCTAATCCAAATCAATCGAACTGGGTTAGCTTAATTGATGACATCCAGACCCAAAGCTTTATTTGTGTGATCCAGTTAGGTTCAATTCTATATGATAATAAGATATGTCATGATCTCCACCATCGATATCATTGAAATACCATTCGATGGACCAAAACTTTTCTAATTCATACAATTAGAATGATTAATCATCAAAATCATTCTAATTGCTCCTAAAATCGACCAGTGATACATACCAGTATAAGGTGGCAACCCATCAGAACTGAAAGTAAACCTCTCAGTGCAGCTACCTATGTGATTGGAGTTCTTCTATCTTGAGCCCCGATCAGATTAGGGTTAAGGTGAAACTCGTCAAACCCTATGTTCTGTCATATGAATGTAATCATTCGATTCGAGTCCAATGTGAAAATCCTAAATAGAAACTCTTTCTATTATCTTCACTCTATGCCATGGCCATGGACTTAAGGACTTGATTCTCATGATTATCATAGGGCTACTCCTCATCCACCGAGGTAGATAGATCTCCATCTTGATGCAATCCAGTTCCTACAATGAACATGCTATAGCCAACATACACCTCAGAATTTTGATATGGCTAGGAGACCGAGTTAATGGTGTAGTCAAACTATAACAGCCCTCAAGGTAAACTATCGATGCACCTCAAGGTCAAAGAACCAGACACACTACTGCATAGCATCGAGTCAGTCATTGACGAGAAGGTAGACTTTCCTAATGACTACTCGAGGTGGTCACGCTCAGTGCCCTCATTCTCTAACGAGTACCTGTACTCTCGCTCTGGTGTCTCCACACCATAGACTTAAGACTCATCTACTAAAGAGAAGCGATCGTACACCAACCTTCTAGGATCAATCACCATCCTCGTGATGATCCTATGGTCGGGAGCAGTTTATGAGTTAATAATGATTATTCATGTCTTAAATTTTCAACTCTTGAAAATATGAATTATCATTACCATTAACTCAAAGGATGTATCACAGACACTTTAAATACACATACTATGATAAAAAAATAATTTATTTATTAATTTATAGTAAAAATTATAAAATTATTCTTAGAAGTGTATTACAAGTGTCAGTCCAATTCTGGCTTCTAGGGCACATATATCTAACAATCTCCCACTTGTCCTAAAGCCAATTGGCTACAAGTCTAAGTCCCATCTTCTCAAGGTGGGCTTCGATCTTCTGCTGGCTCCAACGGCTTTGTCAAGTGGGTCAACCGCATTATCTATAGTATCGACTCTCTTGACCTCGACGTATTCCTTCTCGAGATAATCATAGATGAGATGATATCACCGCTCGATGTGCTTGAATTTTTGGTGAGACCTCAACTTCTTAACTAGGGCTATGGTGCCATTATTATTGTAGTACAGAGGGATGGCATCTAATGGAATCACTCCAAGCTCTACGGCGAACTTCTTATACCAGAATGCCTTCTTTGCAGCTTCTGACATAGTGATGTACTCTGCTTCGATGGTGGAATCTGCTATCACCGTCTGCTTGAAACTTTTTCAGTTGATAGCATTATCACTACAAATAAATAGACTTCTAGATGTCGACTTTCGATCATCTATATCGGACATAAAATCTAAGTCTGTATACCCCGGACATGGAGTTCTTCATTACCAAAGACTAGAAATATATCCTTAGTCCTTCTCAAGTACTTAAGGATATATTTCACAGAAGTCCAGTGCTCTTTGCCTGGATTTGACTGATACCTGCTTGTGACACTCATAGCATGGGCAATATCAGGTCATGTACATAGCATGGCATATATGAGGCTCCCTATTGTTGAAGTATAAGGGATCTTGCTCATGCGTTCAATCTTCCTCAGGTGTGTTGGGACACATCTTCTTGGAGAGATGAATGCCATATCTGAAGGGCACCAATCTCCTCTTGGAGTTTTCCATACTAAACCTCTTTAGCACCTCCTCTATGTACATCTTTTATGAGATATCTAGCATCCTATTTGGTCTATCTCTATAGACCTTAATTTCTAGTTAAAGGATGCCTCTCTGAGGTCTTTCATGGAGAATTCTTTAGATAACCATATTTTGACTGTGGTCAACATGAAAATATTATTCTTAATTAGGAGGATGTCATCCACATACAGTACGAGGAAGACAATAGAGCTTCCACTAACCTTTTTGGAAATACAAGGCTTCTCCTCATTCTTGATGAATCTAAATGATTTGATCACATCATTGAAATAAGTATTCCAGCTCCGAGATGCTTGCTTAAGTTCATATATGGACCTTTGCTGCTTGCAGATCTTATGATCGGTATTACTGGATGTGAAACCTTGCAGTTGTTCCATATAGATATCTTTTTCAAGATATCCATTTAAGAATGCCATTTTCATGTTCATCTGCTATATTTCATAATCAAAATAGGCTGCAACAGCAAACAATGTGCAGATGAATTTGAGTATGGCTACTGGAGAAAAAATATCCTAATAGTCAATGCCTTCGTGCTGACTATACCCTTTCGCTATGAGCTTTACTTTGAATGTCTCTACATTTCCATCGACATCTATTATTCTCTTGAAGATCCATTTACACTCAATAGGTACTACACCTTTAGGTAGATCTGCCAAGGTCTAGACTTGGTTCAAGCGCATTGAGTCAATCTCTAACTTCATTGCCTCTAACCATTTTTTGGAGTCGATATCTGATATCGCCTCATCATAGGTTTTGGGATCATCACCATGAACCCCTTTTCCTATGAGAAATATTTTCTCTACATCCTCTAATATAGTACCTAAGTATCTTTCAGAGGGATGAAAAATCCTTTCTAATCTATGAGATGGACGAGGTAGTGATTGGACTAGCTCAATCTGATTGGGTTCCATAGGTTCCTTGGCTCGTGGCTCTTGAGAGACTTTCTTCTCGAGCCTAATCTATCTTCTAATGGCACCATCTTGAATGAACTTTTTTTTAAGAAAGATGGCGTGTTGACTCACAATCATATTGTGATCTTTTAGAAGATAGAAAAATATCCTAATGACTCTTTAGGATATCCAATAAATCAAGCTCTAAAGGATCTAGACTTTAATTTATGACATGGGCCAGACAACCTCAAATTCTAAGATGACTCAGACTTGGTTTCTTACCATGCCATATCTCATACAGTGTGGTAGGAACAATTTTAGATGAAACCCTATTTAGTAGATATATAGCGGTTAACAGACTATCCCCAAAGAAACTTAGGGAGGTCTGTGAAGCTCATCATGGATCGAACCATATCTAATAGGATTCGATTTCTCCATTCTGAAATCCCATTGAGTTGAAGCATTCCAGGTGGAGTCCATGAGAGACCGTGCCATTATTCTTATGATAGTCTAAGAATTTTCGACTAAGATATTCGCCTCCTCGATCTGATCGAAGAACCTTAATGGATTTTTTTATTTATTTTTCTACTTCAAGTCTGAATTTTTTGAACTTTTTAAAAGCTTCAGACTTGTCTCGCATCAAATACACATACCCATACCAAGATAAATCATTGATAAAGATGATGACGTAGATGTAATTATTTCTAGCTGGTACATCAAATGGACCGCATACATCAGTATGTACTAGGGTAAGCAGGTCTGTGGCCCTTTCCCCATGTCCCATAAAAGAGAGCTTGGTCATTTTGCCATGAAGGCATGATTCACAAATCGGATATGACTTGAAAGTCAATGAACTTAATAGCCCGAATTTCTTCAATTTGTTAATCCTGTATTCAGCTATATGACCTAGCTTAAGGTGCCAAAGATACCTATAGTTTAGACTATCCCTAGGTCTCTTTGATCCTATGGCATTCATGTTTCGCTCGATATTAAAAATAGAAACATCAATATATAATTGACAAAGATCATTTATAAGAAAACCACTTGCAATTTTATTTTTTTCATAAAGAATATTATAATGGTCCTTAAGAAAACTAATTGCATAGCCTTCTTGTACTAAACACGAAATAAAAATCAAATTTTTGCTTGCCATAGGCATATAAAAATAGTCCCTAAGTACTAAATCTAATTCTGACGGTAATCATAGAGGATAGGATCCCACGACCACAGCAGCAACTTTTGCTTTATTTCTGATGCATAGGATCATCTCACCATTCCTCAGCCTCCTACTATCCTCAAGATCCTGCATAGAAGTGCACAAGCGAGCACTAGAACCAGAGTCAAGCATCCAACTGGATGTAGAAGAAATCGTTAGATTAGATTCTATAACAAGCATACCTCTAGAAGGACCTGCCTCCTTCTTATTCTTCAGGCTGGCTAGGTAAAGAGGGTAGTTCCACTTCCAATGGCCGTCAGTGTTACAACGAAAATATTTTCTTTTATCAGTGGCCTTCTTCTTCTGCTCTGCCTTCTTCTTTTTCCCACCATCCACCTTCTGCTTCTTCATGAATTTTTTCTTCTTTCCAAAAGACTTTCTCTTGAAAGAAGTCCATTCCACAGCAAGTACTTGGCCTTTAGAATCTTTCATAGAAAGCTCAGTAGTAACCAGCATATTCATGAGCTTAGCTAAGGTATTCTGAAGTTTATGCATATGATAGTTCATGATAAACTGCCTATATGCATCAGTCAAGGACTGCAGAATTATGTCAATCTGCAGATCCTGATCTATCTTGACACTGAGCTTCTCAAGCTCTTCTAGGTTCTTGATCATTATCAGACAATGATCTTGGACCGACTGTCCATCATGATTTGAGCCTTAAACAATCTTTTAGTGACTTTATATTTGGTTGTGTGATTTTGTTCACCAAACAACTCTTGTAGGTGAGCCAACATTTGATGGCTAGTTTTAATATTTTCATGTTGGCACTGGAGCTCATCAGACATCATGCCCAACATATAATATCTGACTTTATTATCTTCATCCTTCCACTTCTCGGGAGATGTTCTCTGATTAGCGGATGAACGGACTGGTAAGGTAGGAGGATCCTGTTCCAACACATGAGTCAACTTCTCAAAACCCAAAATAATTTTGAAGTTTTGCAGCCAATCCTTATAGTTGGGTCCGATCAGTCTATGGGTGTTCAGGATACGGGCTAGTGGGTTGGATGCAAATATTTTTTTGTAGAGAGTCCAAGTTTCTAGTTAGATTTTATAATTAGACTTAACCAATTTATTTAGATATTTTATTTTTAAATAAATTATGCTTCCATTATTTACTCGGATTCCTACACTTTCTTGGTAGAGATGCAAAAATCTCTACAATTATTAATTTCTAGTGGATGGTGAGATCCCACCAACTGACTCACCATCTCATCTAACAGTTATTGATGATGGGTCAACCGATGAGTGGACAACTCTTGTACAATGATTCTCTAATCATGGTACACCCTAACCTAGTTTCTAATTCATGAATCTCATCATGTTCGAAATATTGATCCACTTCTTAGTTAAGTCAGACCCACCATTTGCATAGATTGGATTTTTGATTAGGTACCTCACTGTATCTGGAATATTGAGCCCAATCTATTCTTCAACCCATAGCATCCAATGCCTAATAGACATGATTGCATCTTTCTAGTGCAACTGAACCACTGTATCTAGCTGAGAACAATCAATCCCGAAAATGGCCTGTACATCTACGATGGTGGAAGACCTTAGACTTAATATTTTCTAAGAAAGATTTAATTTAGGTCTCTTTAAACTTGACTTGACTTAGTCATAACAATTATGACTAGCCTAGTGGCATGGGTTGGCTCGAATTATTAGCCACCTCAAATTAGAATTGGGTTGACATAAATGGCTAGATAAGTGAGATCGATGGAAGGGATATGCCATTAACTCGACAAGAACATATTCAGGTCGAGTAGCTCCCAATTAAAAATCAATCGATCATATCTGCCAAAGTTACCTTAGACACCAAATTATCAAATCAGAATCGATTGGGTTAGCCTACAATTCAGACTCGAACCATGAAGCCAAATTAGGTCTTGACTTGATTGAGTCACTTCTCAATGTGATTCGATCTTGACCTAGACTTAATCCTATTAGACTGATCAAATCTAAGCTTTGTTTGATTCCATCTAACCAACTTTTGATTCGATTTAATCAACTGCTAGATCTAATTGAGCTACCCAAGTCCAAACTCAATTTTATGAATATATCTTAGATCTAAAAATTCATAATTTTTAGATTTAATTAATTTTATAATTTTAATTTTTAATTAAGTTTTGGATTTATGAATAAAATATATAATAAAAATCATAGGATTTCAGGACTAGGGTTTTACAAAAAATAAGTTCTAATTTCTAATTAAGGACGAACACGCAGCACCACTACACGCCATAAGAATACCCCATCGAATGGAAGAAGAGGATCTTTAAATCCTACTTTGTTCTTATGATCAGACAGCCATGGAAAACTTCTTAATCAAAAATATAATTTTTTACTACAAAACTAGTTAGATCATATATCATATATAAAAAGATCTAATTAATACATATCTTGCATACATCTCATGTATCATCAATATGCATACTTTCAGATCTAAAATATCACATATTAAATCTAAAAAATAAAATTTTAAATTTGATCGTATCAAAAATAAAACTAATCTAGACATCTTATAGAACTATTTTATGACTAGTCTAAGCATGCATCTTTCATATCTCATATGAATAAATTAAAAATTAAAAACTTTATTTTTTATTTTTAGATCTAATTATAATAATTATAATATTAAAAAATAAAAAATAAATAGATCTAAAATTATATTTAATTAAAATAAATACATGATCATACTAGACTACATATAGAACTATTCAATACCTAGTCTAGTCATGCATCTCATACATATTATATCTAAATTATTTAATTTTTAATTTTTTGATTTTAAATCTAATCACATCTGATGTGATATTTAAAATATTTTAATATCAAATCATAAATAAAAATAAAATTAAATTTAAGGTAGATCTGAAGAACTGCTAACATAGCTCTGATACCAGTTGAAGAAAAAACTCTATTTTTTGCTATAGGATCGTGCAGATTTGATC
Organism: Cocos nucifera; assembly: GCA_006176705.1. Lineage (NCBI taxonomy): Eukaryota > Viridiplantae > Streptophyta > Magnoliopsida > Arecales > Arecaceae > Cocos > Cocos nucifera. Next base: position 256,546 of record QRFJ01001301.1, on the reverse strand, counting down.
AAATCTGAGATAAACTTTTTAAAAAAAATTTAAATAATCTAATCAAATTTAAGAGTTCTTAGATCTGATCATGATAATTTGATATTGAAAATTAAAATAAAAATTAAATCAAATTTAATTTTATACCTTGTTTGGGTAATCTGATTACTCTACGATGATCCTGATATTTTTTGAGATTCTAGAAGGAGCCATGCACATGCCTGGAGCCATGCACATGCCTGGCTTCTACTGGTATCCACTCAGAAAAGATCTGGACATCTTCTCCTTGCAAATTTTTTCTCGAAAGATCAGATTTGAATCTAATCTAGAAGTCCTTCAAAAAATTTCTGAAGGCAGCATGTCCGTCTCACGAATACTATCGTGTAGATGCTGAACTCTTCATAAATTTGATTGAATCTGTTTCTCAGATTTATGCCTAACTTTTTAGGCATGTAGAATAGAGAGAGAAAGGATAGAGGGGGTGTGGGATATCTGGAATGGCATTCTTTGGGTATGAAAAATATTTCTATGTGAAGAGACTTGGAGCAAGGGTTCTTGTACAAAAGCATAGCACTAGGTTAGAATCCCTCTTTGACCAAAATCCTTTTTTTTTTGACCATTGGAACTCCTGGACCTGATCTTCATGAAAATCTCTAGATCCTATCTAATTTTGATACCAAAAATCAATCAAGAAGGTGGCAGAATGAGTAGATAAGGAAGAGTCCACTGCACCTAGGACTCTTCCTTCAAGAGTTTGATCCGAATCAAACTCTATGATAACTCAATCTAGATACCTGCAAAAATCATGAAATTTGGTACACCCTATGAATCATTCATTTTCCATCATATAGCCAAAATTTAGATCAAAATAATTTCTAAAAGAATTTTTAAAATCATCTAATCAGGTGACCCTCAATTCTCTCAAATAGGTTAATTTTTGATCCTAGTCCAATTTGACTATGAATGGATTTAATTTATACAATTAATCTAATCTAAACTTATTTCAGTTAGATAAAAATAAATTTATTCAAAATATTAGAATGAGTCAAATCAAATTTGACTTGGTTGCAATGAATCAAAAAGATTTCAAAAGGAGAAAGTCAGACTCAATCATGTGCTAGCATGATTACCTTGATCCTGATTGGATTTAATCCAAATCAATCAAACTAGGTTAGCTCAATTGATGACATCCAGACCTAAACTCTTATTTGTATGACCCAGTTTGATTCAATTCTATATGGTAATGAGATATATCATGATCTCCATCATCAATATCATCAAAACATCTTTCTATGGATCAGAACTTTTCTGATTCATACAATTAGAATGATCGATCATCTAAATTATTTTAATTGCTCCAAAAATCCATCAGTGACACCTAGCAGTGTATGATGGCAATCTATTAGAACCAAAAGTGAACCTCTCGATGTAGCTATCTGTGTGATTGGATTCTTCTATCTTGAGCTCCGATTGGATTAGGATTAAGGTGAACTCATCAAACCCAATATCCATCATATGAATTAATCATTCAATTTGAGTCCAATGTGAAATCCTAATAGAAACTCTTTCTATCATCTTTACTCTGCCATGGCCATGGGCTTAAGGACTTAATCTCATGATTATCATAGGGCTGCTCCTCATCTATCGAGGTAGATAGATTTCCTATTGGTGCAGTTCAATTTCTATAATGAACATGTTATAGCCAACATATACCTCAGGATTTTGAATGGCTAGGAGATCGAGTTATGGTGTAGTCAAACTGTAACACCTTCAAGGTGAACTACCGATGCACCTTAGATCAAAGAGTCAGACACACCACTGTAGCATCGAATCAGTCATCGACGAGAAGGTAGAATTCCTTATGACTGCTTGAGGTGGTCATGCTCAGTATCCTTATTCTCTAACGAGTACCTGTACTCTCGCTCTGATGTCTCCACACCATAGACTCAAGATATATCTATCTTAAGAAAGCGATCGTACACCAACCTTCTTAATCGATCACCATCCTCATGATAATCCTACGGTCGGAAGTAGTTTATGAGTTAATTATGAAAATTTATGTCTTAAATTTTCAACTCTTAAAAATATGAATTATCATTACCATTAACTCAAAGGATGTATCACAGACACTTTTAAATGCACACAGTGATAGAAAAATAATCTATTTATTAATTTATAGTCAAAATTATAAAATTATTCTTAGAAGTGTATTACAAGTGAAAGCTAATTTGGCTTCTAGGGTACACATCTAACAACCTCTCTATTCTGAGCAAGATGTCTCACAGGGACCATGAGACCTCTCGCTATCAGGGCACAGAAACTATATTTCTATCATCTAACACCGAGAGCTCTTGAAATTCTCTCGAGATCTCTCAAAATCATGCCAAAATAGCACCTGGGGCATGCCAATCCACTCGAGAGCTCTCAAAAAAATTTTGAGACATCTTGAAGACTGCTTCAAGATGATTTTGAGAGAATTTTTGCTCCATACAAGGAGATTTGAATTTTGATTAATTTTTACTTAATGTCTTCCTTATTTTGGTCAAAGAGCGCTTTTTCTTCAGACATTGGAATACTTAAAATAAAATATATTAGTAATAATTTGCTTTAATATTTGGTCATTATCAAAATCACATAGGGGATTCAACAATCTCCCCCTTTTTGATGGTGATAAAATATTAAGCAATCCATAAAATGATTATAAGAAATATGAATGTCATGAACTAATGAATACAAAGTTTTTGTGCTGAAGCTCCCCCTTAATGTATGCTCTCATGAAATGAATAAGATTTGAATAATCATTCTCCTCCCTTAATGTATGCTCTTATAAAATGAATAAGATTTGCGTTTGATCAATTCAAACAATTCATTTTCTAAAAATTTTCCTTTTTTGTATTTTAGTTTGAATTGATTATACATTTGCATATTTTTCCTTAATATTTCTCTCCCTGTTTTTCATCATCAAAATCACAACAATGAAAGGATCATAAAAAAGATAAAGAAGGAAAGAATATAAAAAGGATTGATTCAATTTTAAGATTTAATACTACATAGTTAGAGGTGTATGTTGGTTTACAAAAAATGAATCTCATACCAACATACCTAAATTAGAAGTTAAAATAAAAGAGAAACTAGACCTAGTCCTCATCAGAGAGGAACTCAATGATGGGTTTAGATGAAGATTTGGGTCTAGTTGAGGACAAGTGAGGAGCAAGTCTAGGAGATGGTGATGGTCTAGAAGAAGATGATGGTCCAGAAGAAGAAAAAGTCTAACTCAAAATCTACCATAGAGTGAAAATAAGGACTTCAGATGTGGTGCCTTGAATAGTGATATTATCTTCAAGTCTTTGTGTGATCCTGGCGTTGTCAGATAGGAGTAGTTCAATTTGAGTTGATGTTTTATGCTGCTGCTCCTCCAAAATTTTTAACCTTTGAGATAGTCCACTGATTTGTTGACTAAGCATTTTTGTTGGACCCTCAGTGCATATCCTTTGCTCTTCAATGCTCACTAAAAGTTGATGCCTCACACTGGATAGTATATCCATAAACCTTTTAGATACTTTTTGAACCACCTTTTCTACCATCCTTTCAACTAACCGATCTTGATCAAAAGCTAGGGAAGGAGTTGTAGAAGGACGAGGAGGCACCTGAGGAGAGTATGGAGATCCTGGTGTAGTGAAGGAGGGTCCAGCAGATGGTGATGGCATAGGGGATGGAGATCTGTGTTCTTCAGGCTTGATATAGCACGTTCATCCGCCCTCACCCATTTATCATTCTTCTTTATAAATTTCATCTGGTTCAATGTTCTCTCATTGATGTAGTCCGTGTGAGCCAGCTTTTTGAAATCTTCACCTTCTAGATTAATTTGAAAGTCCTTGAAGATTAAGGTGAAGATCATTCCATAGGGTAAACATGTCTTGCTCTTGCTAGTTGTATTCTTTAGTTGTTGTAGCATGAGAGAGGGAAAGCTAATGAAAGTTTCAATCATCATAAAGAACATCACTTCAAGTTCTCTTTTTCTAATCCAGTCATGTCTTCCAACTTTAGAAAAAATAATATGACTGACAAATGACAGCAGTAATCTCATTTCGATCGAAAGAAGATGTGAAACAGGTTGAAGATTTTCATCAACCTCTTCCCTTTCTAAGACATACTTAAGGGCTTCAGTTTTATCAAATAAGTTTTGGTTACTGATCCTAGCCCTAGGCACTTCAAGGAGCTACCCTATTTTTCTCTCATCTAAAGAAATATGCACTCCTTTCATAATAGATTCCACCTTCGACCCATGCTCAAAACTAATGTGGTCAAAAAATTCTCTTATTAAGTTTGGATAAATGTTTACCTCTAGGGTATAGAGTTTTTCCTAACCTTGCTACCAGATCCAGGACCCAATACGGAAGTGCTCCCTACCAAGGTAAGCGATGTCCACACAGCGGCCCATTGGAACTGTCCTAGTAGCAACGAAAAGTTGGGCACAAGATGACGAAGCAGATGGAGATGATTGAGCCATGTCACACTATCGTTTAGCCCTAGCTTCAATCGATGGTGTGATGGAGGGTATTTGAGTAGCAAGTGATCTCTTCTTTGGAGCGATTGGGGGCCATGGTTTGGAGGGAATGGACAAGAGAGGATGATTTGAAGGATTTTTGAGAAAAGGAGGAGAGTTTTGGAGAGAATGGAGGAGAGGTTTCGGACGAGTGGAATGAAAGAATGGAATAGGGGACCTCTTGTCGATCAATTTTAAAAAGAGGGCCAACACAAATTGAGAGCTCTCTCGTCCTAAAGATGAGACATCTTGAAAACTTTGAGAGCTCTTGCATTTAGCGCGAGAGACCTCAAAATCTAGTAGAGAGGTCTCATGAAAAACCCAAGACTTCTCGAGCATAGGGAAAAAAATCAGAATATAGGAGGAATTTCAAGCCGATTTTTCTTGAATTTTTAGGATGCGAAAAGGGGTGTTAGGAATGATGGAAGGAGGTCAAAAATGATTTAATAAATTTAAAATTAAGCATTATTAAAGAGGATCATAAATACCAAGTTTACCCCAGATTTTTGAGAATCTATCTTCATTTAGAGGTTTTATAAAAATATCAGCTAGTTGATTTTCAATTGTGACAAATTCAAGCACAATGTTATTATTTTGTACATGATCTCTAATGAAGTGATGTCTAATTTCAATGTGTTTAGTTCTTGAATGTTGAATAGAATTTTTTGTCAGGTTTATGGCACTAGTGTTGTCACATCTAATAGGAATTTTATTTTGCTTAATTCAAAAATCTTTGGGTTGCTACTTGATCCAAAGTATTTTAGCATAGCAACACCCCACAGCAACATATTCATCCTCAGTCATTGATAGTGCTATAGAGTTTTGCTTTTTTCTATACCAGGAGATCAAGTTTAACTCTAGAAATTGGCAAGTGCCACTAGTACTCTTTCTATCAATTCTGCATCCTCCATAGTTTGCATCAGTGTATCCAATTAATTCAATAGAGGATTATTTTGAGTACCAAAGTCCTAAGTTATGGGTGTAAATTAAATATCTAAAAATTCTCTTAACAGCTAGTAAGTATGATTTTTTAGAGTTAGATTGAAATCTTGCACACATGCATACACTAAACAGTATATCAGGTCTACTTGTAGTTAAATAAAGTAGGGATCCTATCATACCTCTATAGAGCTTTTTATTCACATTCTTATCATTCTCGTCTTTGTCAAGTTTGCATGAGGGGCTCATAGGAGTGCTAATTTATTTTTCATTTTTTATGCCAAACTTCTTTAGCAACTCCTTGATATACTTTGTTTGGCTGATGAAGATGCCTTTCTTTACGGAGCCTCTCGATTTGAATAGGTGAGCTCTCACCTTCAGTCTTCTAAAAAATCATCTTTTTGAAAAAAAATGACTCCCCTGAGATCAAGATCTCTCAGTTCTGAATGAGACGTCTCACGGGAAGCGTGAGATCTTTCGAGAATCTTGCAAGACCTATCATTCTCAAGGCATAAAATTTGAATTTCTATCATCTGAGATTGAGAGCTCTCGAGATTCTCTCAAGATCTCTCAAAATCATGCTAGAATAGCGCTTGGGGTGTGTCAGTCTACTCGAGAGCTCTCAAAAAAATTCTGAGATATTTCGAAGATTACTCCAAGGTGATTTTGATAGAACTTTCACTCCATACAAGGGAATTTGAATTTTGATTGATTTTTACTTAATATCTTTCTTACTTTGGTCAAAGAGCTCTCTTTCTTCTAACATTGAAATACTTAAAATAAAATATATTAATAATTATTTACTTTAATATTTGGTCATCATCAAAATCACGTAGGAGGTTCAACACGTAGGATCATCACGAGGATGATGATTGATCTGAAAGGTTGGTGTACGATTGCTTTCTAAGGATAGATATATCTTGAGTCTATGGTGTGGAGACATCGGAGCGAGAGTACAGGTACTCATTAGAGAATAAGGGCACTGAGCGTGAGTACCTCGAGTAGTTATAAAGAAGTCTACCTTCTTATCGATTACTGACTCGATGCTGCAGTGGTGTGTCTGATTCTTTGACCTGAGGTGTATTGGTAGTTCATCTTGAAGGTGTTATAGTTTGACTACACCATAACTCGATCTCCTAGCCATTTAGAATCTTGAAGTGTTTGTTGGCTATAGCATGTTTATTGTAAAAATTAGATTGCACTAATACGGAATCTATCTACCTTGGTAGATGAGGAGCAGCCCTATGATAATCAAGAGATTAAGACCTTAAGCCTATGGCCATGGCAGAGTAAAGATGATAGAAAGAGTTTCTATTAGGGTTTCAGATTGGACTTGAATCGAATGATTAATTCATATGATGGATGTTGGGTTTGACGAGTTCACCTTAATCCTAATCTAGTCGGAGCTCAAGATAGAAGAACCCAATCACACAAGTAGCTGCACCGAGAGATTCACTTTTGGTTCTGATGGATTGCCACCATATACTGCTAGGTGTCACTGATTGATTTTGGGAGCAATTAGAATGACTTAGATGATCGATCATTCTAATTGTATGAATCAAAAAAGTTTTGATCCATCAAAAGATGTTTCGATGATGTCGATGATAGAGATCGCGACATGTCTCATTATCATATAGAACTAAACCTAATTGGATCACACAAATAAGAGTTTGGGTCTGGATATCATCAATTAGACTAATCCAATTCAATTGATTTGGATTAGATCTAATTAGGTTCAAAAAAATTATGCGAGCACACGATTGAGCCTAACATTCTTCTTTTGTAATCATTTTGGTTCGTCTCGGTTGAGCCAAATTTATTTGAGGTCACTCAAGAATTTTGCCTTAGTCTGACTAGAGCTTGTCCAGATTGGAAAAGGATTATCTTAATTTATTTAATGGATTTAAAATAACACCTGCCAATTTTTATCACTTGCTAATTCCTATTTTTGGATATAGGTCAACAGTTGATTTTGGACACCTGGACATAGGGCCATGTGTCATGCACCTATAGGAGAGCACCTGGGGCTCTTGTCCTCCTACTAAAAGAGGTAAGAGATAGAGTGCATGCCACCCTAGGTGTGCATCCCATATGGATAAGGGATGGAGTCCCATATAGATGGGACTCTATGGTTTCCTGATAGGTTTAAACACCTAGGCACCAAAGACTTCTATTTTATCCAGTATTGGGGCCACCTATGTGGATTTTTTAGGAACTCTCATTTGATTGGATCAGATGACATCATCCCATCATTCAAATTTAGATCTGATTGAATGAAGGCCTCTGATTGGCCGGGATGATGTGGCACTGCATGGCGTAGCAGGATCTATTTAAACCTTGTCTGCGCCTAGGGTTAGAGAGCTTCTTCCTTTCACCATGCCACAAGGCTACCCTCCTCTGATCCATGCCTCCCTCTGATCCTCTCTCTCTCTCCTCTCCATGCCCAAAGGAGTTGGGCACAGGTTCAGATGCCATCCAAGGAAGAAAGGCATCCAAATTAGGAAGAAGGCAGCATTGCTGAAAGAGACGACTGCTGCTTCTTCAAAAGAATTTTTGAAGAACTTCAAGATCAGATCTAGATCTGATTTTTGACAAAATGATTCAGAAGGATAAGACCTCTAGATTCTGCCTGAGTGGATATCGATAGAGGACAGGCGCGTGCGTGGCTCCTTCCAGAACCTCAAGATCATTCAAGATCATCATAGGATAATTTGATTACCCAAAAATAAGGTATGAATTAAACTAGATTTAATTTTATTTTTATTATATAATATCAGATCTTTAGGATTAGATCTGATTAGGATCATAAGAAAAAAATTTTGAAATATTTCTTCAGATCCAATCAGATCTGAATGATCCAGTGCCAAGAAAATAGGATTTTTCCTTCACATTGAACTGCCTAGTTTTCTTTCAAATACTTCAATGAGCTGAATTAGGATAGATGTTGAAGAAGAGAATAATGCTTGATTCTTATTGATAAAAGATATTTAATATGTATATATTGTATGAAATGTTGCCTTTAAATAAGAACTCCATGCCCAAATTGCTTGATTCCAATATATTTAATAGGTTAGGTAACACCATGCCTCATGGGAAATAATTGAGAGACATGGAGTTTCAACATTCCTAGGTTGGATCACCTTCTGGCTAGTTCTAGTGGTCGCAGCATTCCCATGATCTTTAGTGGTTCCAAAAGCACTCAGTTGGTCCTTCGACATGGTAGTCTTAGCAATCTTGGGTAGGGTTTTCCTCATCTGTGTAGCAACCCCTATCCAAGCATGAGCCTCTCTTTGATTTCTCAGATATGGATGACTTATAGATGTAGAATAATTTATTTAAAATATCATATTTTCATTACTATTATGATTTAAATATTTTATTACATTTGATTCTATTTTTAATACATATTTAATACTTCTAAATATTTTTTTTTGTATTTTTTGTAAATGGATAGGAGAGAGTGAGGACAAAACTGGGACATGCATGAGCAAGAGATGTGTGGTTATTTGGTGAATGTGAAAGGATTGTCATTCGATGCAACTATATAGGAAACCTATCAAGAGGGCTGGAGGCATGTTAGTAAGTTTTCTAGGATCGGTTTATGTTCGCTTAACTATACTAGGTGGAATGATGTGCTTCCTTCTTATAAGGTTGAGTTTTTTCGAGTTGCATCTTTCTTTACTTTATTGTAGAGCAAGTTTGTGCTTCCTCCAGAAAGTCATGATTGTGTACTAAAGTCCCTCAACCATAAAAGGAAAGAATTTAAGGGCAAGCTAAAGGACTACAAGGGAGAGGGTATGGAAGAAGAGAAAGTTGCAAGTAATTGTCCTCCTGATATATGCCCTCATCAATAAAGGGAGCTAGTTCACCATTGATTTTCCGAGAGAGGATAGATTGTACATATTCTCTCAACATCTTCATTTGATGAATTATTATTATAGATTGCACATACATACAACATATATCACATTGTTTGCTTTGTTTGGTAGATGTATTCTGATGGTGGGAGAGTTATTAGAATCTCGATCTGTTCCTTATACATCGGCCTCCAGAGTTATGTGAAGTATAAAGACAAATTTATATGTTTTTTTTGAAACTCTTTGGCATATTACAAACTCTTTATTAGGTTTTTTTGTTTGATATTCAAACTCTTATGCTTCTTAATGAAACCATGTGTCATGTATCGTGTACCATATATCATCTATCATGTATGATGTATCATGATATAGTCTTATTGAAAATATAAGACTTCTTAACCTCAAATTGAAACTTTAACAATTCATACTGAGCCATATATTATGGATCATGTACTATGTTTCATTATCATATAATGTGTATCGTGAATCATGTATCTTGTATCATATGTCATGTATCATGGACCATTCATCATGTAACATATATTATTTTTTATAAATGGAGTAACATGAGAGAGAGCTTGGTGAGGAGGAGTTTTACAAGATGACTCATATCCATCGAGATAGCAACTTTGTCTGGGAGGAGTCGAGAGATATAGTTATATGTATTGATAATGGATTTATATAGTGATTCAGTTTTTTTTTCTTTCTATCATTAATATATCTTTTTTTTTAAAAAAAATATAGAAGAGGGCTATCCCTTATTGCAAACCATGTTGGTGAGTAATCATCATCTTCAAAGGTTCTCACTAAATTCATGGGATGGGAGTGTTATGGTTTAGTGAGGGGTTATTAGGTAATTAGAGTTATCCCCACTTAATTGTCTATAATATGTCCTAGATGCTAGATGGAGTAGTAGTATTATAGACATTTTTAGGCTAGAAGCAAAGATAAAGAACATAACTTGGAGCCACAAGACAAAGCTATAGGATAGAGATGCATGCCATAAGGGCTTAGCTTGACCAGATTACAATCTTATTACAAAAGTTTGTCTTACCGCAAATAACTATATTTATTTGTATATTGTACATAATTATCATGTACATTATGATTTTCATATTCTCAACTTCTAAAGTGGGTTAATAAGTTATAATATATTGTGATTTTCCATATTCTTAACTTCTAAAGTTTCTATCATTTTCATATAGGTTTTTGTTGCTTCCAAAAGTTGTAGGTACGATGATGATAATGCCATCAACCACTTATAGCCCTCAAACTTTTTCTTTAAGTTTTATATATTGATATATGTTTTTATATTTTTTGAGTTATAATGGACATTCAATATATTTGATAATATTAATATTTGCTATTTTCATATATGATACAAGTTTGCAAGTTTGGTTATATGTTTTTTATTCATATATATGTATATATGTACATGTTTTGCTCAATTCTTTTCTAACTTTTGTTTTTAAAAAAAAATGATATATACAACCTAACAATGTTTTAAAGCATCACAATATTTACTAGAAGATAATGCTTTAAAACATCATCAAAAGCTCCATTAATGATGCTTTGAAGCATTACCGTGAAAGCAATTAACGATGCCTAAAAGCTCTATTTCAAAAGATTTTTTTTAATTTTGAAAAAAAATTAAGTGCAACTCTTCAAAATAAAAAAGGGACTCGCCCTAGTACCCCTATTTTGAACAAAATAAGAAACCAAAGGGTGAAGCTGCTTCTCTATTCTTGTGTGCCCCTCATCGGCCCTCTATCGATCGTCTGCCACCCTCTTCCTCTCCCTCACCCCTCCCTCTCTCTCTCTCTTCCTCTCTTTCCTTTTTTCTCTTTTAGTCGTTTGTTGGTTTCTTGATTTTGAGGCCAGAACCATCCTAGTTTGCCATTAGTACAACCCTAGATGCCCCAAACAAACAGTTTAGGATGGTTCCACCAACACTAATTCAATGGCTAGAAATCTCATTAGTTATGAAGGGATGCATCACCATTATGGAGATCTATATGTGCCAGAGCAAAATAGATGACCCATGCTTTTTACTGGTTGGTGGGTAATAGCTGCAATATTAGCTTTTTGAAAAATCCATGATTAAGTAATATTCCATTAAAGCAAATCCCAATTCCCATGAATTGTAATTTGGTTTCTAATTTGATTAATTCTAATGGCAATTGGGATAATAAGCTCTTGGAATAGTTTTTTTCTATTTGACATGGCTCCATGGATTTTAAAACTTCCTTTGCCTATAAATTATTATTCGGATAGATTGTTTTGGTATAATGTTGGAATATTGAAGTTGAGAGCTGAAGATATAATCAAATAAATTCAGCAGCTCTTGGAAGTTGAGGAAGAAAGTGATCTTAGCTGGGTGTGGAATTTAATAGTAGTCCCTAGAGTAAAAATCTTCTAGTGGAAATTTAGGTGGGGTCAATTGTTTTGCATAGAGCTCCTTCACTCAAGAGGAGTGTTATAAAATCATGATATTATCATGAAGGGTTTTCAATGGCGTCTAGAGCTAGAAACTCCGACGATCAAAAACTCTCAATGAATCTCTTAGAGCGAGAAACTCATCATCTCCCCTCTCATCCTTCTACTACTTATCTCCCACCTGCTTCATCCCTTATGCAACCTCCCTCCATATCCCTCTAGCACATTCCCCCCAGCCCTCGACCACCAATGCCCCATTGTTGTTTTCATCCCTTCAACAGAAAATGGTGGCAATGGGAGCCAATGCAGTATCGCCTAGCAATCCTCAGCGGCATCCATTTGGAGCATGAAGAGCATGCAACAACTCTTCTAACAGCATTCTTGGACCTCCCCTACCGAACCTATAGATGTTTCAACCCTGTTCCCTAGTCCACTTGGCTTACTCAAGTGGGGCACATAGCTCAAGAGGAGTCTAGTGGCCATGCATAAATTGACACATTCTGACCATGCATCATCGACAAGCAACAAGCAGCTATGGTTGGAAAGAAGTGCATGCAACTTTCCACTCACTTGTGCGTGAATTGACATCAAGCAGTGTTGACCAGTGGAACTAGCCATCATTTGAAATGCCGATACTCAATGGTGACTTGAAGCCCCCTCACCATGCCTATAAAATTAGGAGTAAGGAGGTATGAAAGCTATGTTGATGCACTGAAGTATGGTCAGTTGCTATGCCGATCAAGCTCTAATTCAGGCTATAGTAGCACCCTTGAGAGTAGTCACCTTGGGAATTGGGGGCATAATCAATATAGTACCAAACTTCTTGTTAGAACTTTTAGTATAGGATTATGCTTCAGATGTGGTGAGAAAGACCATTTCAAGAGCTCTTGCCAAAACCTTATAAGGTATTTCTGTTGCCCAAGGATGGCTACCCAAGAGGGGGGTGAATTGGATTTATAAATTTTTAGCCAAATTTAACTCTACACAAGTATGTACTTAACTTAATTCAATTCAATAAAATTAATTAGTGTATGCAACAAAATCAAGTGTGAATAATCTTAAGCAGGAGTTAATCTAAATTAGTAAATAATTAGCAATTTAAAACATGAAAGATATGTAACATAATAGAGAAAAAAATACAATACAAATGCATAAAGATTTTATAGTGGTTCGGTGCAACCCCGCACCTACGTCCACTCCCCAAGCTCTCCTTAAAAATTTTACTATACTCCTAGATTATAGTGCATTTATTTTAATTCGGGATCATAAACAAACCTAGTTGATTTTGTTGGACTCATCAACCACAATCCTACACCGATAGTTTTTTTGAGATCACTATCAACCTGGTTGATTTTATGGGCTCACCAACCAAAATCTATAAAGTCTAATTCTGGACTTGGACGGAACTAATCTCCAAGTTTTTTTCCTCCAAAAAAAACCTGTAAAGAAATAAAAATACAAAGTATTAAATTCAACACAAGAAAGAAAATAAAAAGAAAACTCTTTTGGAGCTCAAAGAAGTGATTGAATATGTGCTCTTTCGAAGTTTCACTTCTCTTCTTGATGCTTGAGAGGATGTAGAAGATGATGAAGATAAATCCTCTTGGAAGCCCTCTAATTTAGAAGCTTGATTCCTCTCTATTCTCCCTCTTTTCAATGATATTCAATATTCCCTCCAAGAAATGATGATTTTTCTTTGTAAAACTTCTTATCTTCTTTCCCTATTGAGTCTTTAGCCTTTTATATGCTTGAAAGTGACTGATGAAGGAGTTTTGACCATTGGAAGGACTGAAATAATCATTAGAGTGAAAAACTAGCCATTTAAAGTAGTGTAGAAAATGCCGTTATAGTCACTAGATCGGCTTAGTTTTGGATCGGATTCGCTCAGTCTCCTAGGTCTTGAAAATTTGACTTTCTATACTTTCTATCTTTTGCTTTCACTGAGACTAAGTCAGCTCAGTTTCAAACTGGGTTAGTCTAGTTTGCGTGCCATGTGTGTCAAAAACTGCTTTGATCTTTTCTTTTCTAAATTAATTTATAGACTAGACGTGTCTTTTTGCCTTGATTTAATCTTCATTATAACCTCTTAAAAGGTATGATTTATGAGCTTAAAATTTATGAGCATTTGTGATATACAACTACACATCCTCACAAATAATGTTAGTAATTTAACAATCTATACTCAAATACTTTTGTTATCATCAAAATCAATCTAGGATCAACAATCTCTTCCTTTTTGATGATGACAAAACTTTGAGTATATGCACAATAAAAATAGATGATGTATTTCAATGCATTTTGCCAATATGTATCATGAAGTATTAGATCAAATACATGAGTGTATAGTTCATGAATGTTCTCAATTAATCTTTAATTCATTGCACATATTTAGTACATTACACAAATTTTATATACTCATTTTAGATGAATGAGTATTAATATTTCAAGCATCAAATTGATGAGTATCTTAATAATTAATTTATTAAGCATATACTCAATATTCCTCTCCTTCTTTTTGATAACATCAAAAAGCTCAAGAAAAGGTTGAATAAAAAATCATCAAAATCAATAATATGTAAGAATGTATCAAAATGTGAGATATATCAAATTCAAAAAATTAATTCAAATGAATCCTCTCCACTTTGAAAACTTATCTTTTGATTCAAAATATGCTTAAAATTTTTTTTTTTCAAAAATTGGCTTGATTTAAATATCAAAGGCTTTTCCTCTTTTTGAATAAATATGACTTTTTCTAATCAGATTTTCAAATATGCACTTGTAAGCTTTAAGAAAAATAGAGCTTTTTAAAAGATTTGAACATAAAATCAAGCATAATATGCACATCAATATTCATTCTTTTCTTTTCTTAATGAAAATCCATCATTTAAATTCAGAAAAAAAAATGTATCAAGAATGTATCGAGCAAATTAATGATAGTATCAAAGAAAATGAAAGTTACTTTTTCAAATTTATTTCTTGAGTAAAAATTACTTTGATATCACTGATTTTACAAGAATTTTCAAAGCACATCAAAAGTTTTTTATTATATTCAGATTTTTAAATAAGTTTCAAAATTAGAAGTATGTATCAAATTCAATTCGTGGAGTAAGATTATATTTTAATTTAATTTAACTCTAATTAATTATCAAGAATGATTAGACTGTGAAATCATGCATATCAAATTGAATAAATACATGAATTTAAGCTCATAAAGTAATTGATTAAGAATTTAAGATCAAAATTTATTTTTTTAATGCAAATTAATCAAAATTTTTAATCAAATCAAGATAAAAAGTATTTCTCTCCTTATTTTAGAGATACTAAGAATTTATTTTTCTTTTAATATTTTAATAACATTATGTTTTCCTATTTTTTATAATTATAGCTTGATTATTTTATCTTTCAACTTTTCTTCTCCTTTTTCTTTTGCACATAAAGTCATTTTAAAATTGAGCAAAATTTAAAGATATAAGTATCAATTAAGTGAATTAGGTATTAATGAATCCAAATATCAATCAAACATAATATTCACTCAAGAAGACATCAAATTTTTTAAAATTTATTTTTTATTAAATTCAAAGGATATTTATAAAAGGATGTATATAGTAAGAACAAATATCAAGAAGATCAAAAGAGTATGGCAAGTAATTAAAAAATATTCTATTTAAATTTAAATTTTTTTGATCATAAGAAATATCACTTAATTAAGTTTAGAAAATATATGAAATTCTTTGAATTTATCTCAAATGGTATCACTTCAAGAGTATATTAATATGAAATAGATTTAAGATATTATATTTAATTCTTTTGCCAAGAATAATGCAATAAAATATAGGACAAGAATAATATCATTGATACCAATTAAATTAAAATTTAGATCAAATCATGATTTTCTTGTCAGTTCAATATCACTTAAAGATCAATTCACAAATTTAGCTTGATACCGATGATTTTAGTTTTGAATTGGTAAAGATGAATTAATTCAAATCAAAAAGTTTTGAAGATGTTGAATGATAAACCAATTTAAATTGATATTAGTAAATTAGTCAAGACAAATCATAAAAAAATTTTTAGTTATTCTTCAAAGAGATCATCTCTTTCTTTTCTTGAAAAATATCAAGCAATTATAGATTTAGAAAAGATATGTATTTTTAAATTTTGATAATTTAGCATCTTATAGGAAATGCTAAAAATTAGTTTCTCTTTTGGGTTTAGCAATTAAAACATTCACATCCAATTAAGTATTTTTGTAAAATTAAATTTATTAATTATAAAATTGATATAGGGAGGCTTAAGATATCATGCAAAATTTTAAGATAAACCATTTCATCCATAGCGTGATATATAGAAGAGAGCATATTGATTTAAAAATTAAAAAAATTAAATTATTGCTAGCATCAAAATCAATCATACTTATCAAAGTATGAAAAGAGTTATCATATGCATACATATTAGCAGATCATTAAAGTCAATACATTCAATAAATTAAACTTTCTATTCATGAAGTATGATCATTTTAAGCAATGATAAAATCATCAAAATCAATCTAACATGCTAAATTTAGAATGAAAATTTTATGCTTAATCAATTAAAATGATACATAGAGAGAATTGTATTGATTTTGAAGTTAAATTATTTAAGCCATAGTATAAGATCATTGCAAGCATTAAGAAGTCATCAAAATATATGAATAAATAATTTTTTGCAATACATTAAAAATATTCAAGGCAAGAAATCATATTATCAATAAATTCAATAAAATAATTTTAATAATCATTGATGGTGAGATGTTAAAATAAGTTTAGCTTTAAACAAGTATCATTATCCATCCATTTTAAGTCCTAAGCATCCATTCCTTAAAAATTTGCTTCTTTTATTTCATTAGATGCTTGGCATCCCTGTAAAAATTAATTCATAACTTTTAGTACGCAAGTCATCTTGGGTCTATGAAGGTTAGAGCATTTAGTTTCTTTTGAAATCCAAATTTATTTGATTAAGGTATGACCAATTCCTTTAGCATTACATTCAAAAATTTTATAGCCAATTTTATTGCATTTAAAGCAAACTATAGAATGATTTTCAGAATAAATTTTGCTAAACATATTTTTGATAAATTTTTATTTTCTCAAAGAATTATAATCAATTCTTGCTTTATCAAAAATGGCCTTTTGATTATTTAAAATTACTTGAAGCTTTTGAGTTTCAATTATAAATTTTTCAAGCATAGGCTTCAAGTTTTCAATCTCTTTTTTTAGATTAGTATTTTCTTCTAAAATAGATTTCTTTTCTTTCAACAAGTTTTCTTTTTTTTTTTCAATATAAAATTTTGATTTTTCTAATTTTATTTTCAGCTTAATATTTTCTTCAATTAAAGATTTTTTAGATTTAAGAAGTGCTTCCTTTTCTTTAGCCAAAGCATTTTTTTTTTCAAAATATCTTTCTTTTCTAATAAGATCTTACTCTTTTCATTAGTTAAGAGAAGATTTGAATTTTTAAATTCTTTATTTTTTAGTCTTAATTTTTAAATTCATCCATTAATTCATTAAAGGCTTCATATAATTCATTAAATAAAAATTATGAAGAATTTTTAGAATTTATCTCATCTTCATTGGTCATGAGGTAAAGATTTGTAGCATTTTCTTCCTCTTTCTTATTTTCTTTTTCTTGCTATGCTCTCCCTTAATTGATGCTTTTTTCTTCTTTATTTCTTCTTCTTTTCTTCTTTTCATCCGTATGAGACATGAGGCATAGGTTGGGGTGAGCTTCTTTTTCTTCTTGGAAGCATGATTCTTCTATTTAATTTGCTCCCTCGTAAATTCTTTTCAATTTCTCTTATATATATTTTATTGAAATACATAAAGAAATTGCATAAAATACATTTAACTCTAAGGAGCAATAAAGTATATTCATGGCCTTACCATTAAGTTGGGCCATTTCTTTATCATGCTCTTTCAATGCTTTGGGGGTGTGTGAGCCATCGATTATAATCTTTCATGGATTATAATCATATGCTTGTATGAAGATGCACATGCATGCTTTCCAATAACTATAATGTAAGCTATTAAAAAGTGAAGATCTATCTATAGAATATTCTTCATTAAAAAAAAAATTTATTTTAAATTGCCAAAATTTTTAGCTCTCAACAGTTAGGTCAATAACTAATAATAGAGCATTTACTCTGATACCAATTATTATCTAAGGATGGCTATCCAAGAGGGGGATGAATTGGATTTATAAATTTTTTGACCAAATTTAACTCTACACGAGTATGTGCTTAACTTAATTCAATTCAATAAAATTAATTAGTGTATGCAACAAAATCAAGTGTGAATGATCTTAAGCAGGAGTTAATCTAAATTAGTAAGTAATTAGTAATTTAAAGCATGCAATATATGTAAAGTAATAGAGAAGAAAACATAACACAAATGCACAAACATTTTATAGTGGTTCGGTGCAATCCTGCACCTATGTCCACTCTCCAAGCTCTTCTTAAAAATTTTACTATAATTTTAGATTGCAGTACCTTTGTTTTAACCCACGATCATAAATAAATCTAGTTGATTTTGCTGGGCTCATCAACCACAATCCTATACTAATAGTTTTCTCGAGATCACTATCAACTTGGTTGGTTTTACGGGCTCACCAATCAAAACCTACAAAGTTCAATTCTAGGCTTGGATGGGCCTAATCCTCAAGTTTCTTTCCTTCAAATAAACATGTAAAAAAATAAAAATACAAAGTACTAAATTCAGCACAAAAAAAAATAAAAAAAAACTCTTTTGGAGCTCGAAGAAGTGGCCGAATATATGCTCTTTCAAAGCTTCACTTCTCTTCTTGATGCTTGAGAGAATGTAGAAGATGATAGAGATAAATCCTCTTGGAAGTCCTCTAATTTAGAAGCTTGATTCCTCTCTATTCTCTCTCTTTTCAATGATATTCAATATTTCCTCCAAGAAATGATAATTTCTCTTTTTAAATCTTCTTATCTTCTTTTCCCATTAAGTCTTTAGCCTTTTATATACTTGAAAGTGGTTGATGAAGAAGTTTTGGCTATTGGAAGGGCTTGAATAGCGATCAAAGTAAAAAACTAGCCATTTAAAGTAGTGCAAAAAACTAGCCATTATAGTCATTGGGTCGGCTCAGTTTTTGACTAGGTCAGCTCAGTCCAAACTGGATCAGCTTAGTTTTCAGCTAGATCGGCTCAGTCTCCTAGGTCTTGAAAATCTGACTTTTTGCACTTTCTGTCTTTCGCTTTCACTGAGATTAGGTCGGCTCAGTTTCAAATAGGGTTGGCCCAGTTTGCGTGCCATGTCTGCCAAAGATTGTTTTGACCTTTTTTTTTTCAAATTAATTTGTAGGCTAGACTTGCCTTTTTATCTTGATTTAATCTTCATTATAACCTCTTGAAAGGTGTAATTTATGGGCTTGAAATTTGTGAGCTTTTGAGATATACAACTATACATCCTTACAAACAACATTAGTAATTTAACAATCTATACTTAAATACTTTTGTTATCATCAAAATCAATTTAGGATCAACAGTTTCCATTGTAAGCGGTTCGAGCACACTTCGAGAACTTGCAAAACATTTGATCTTTGGCTTTCAAAGAGTAGTCATGGAGGGCCAATGTAACATAAGGTGATGACCTAGACCCCCTATAGTTCAAGTGAGTGAGAGAATTCAAAACCCTAGCATGGTGGCAGGTCCATCCACTATGGGAAACAGGAGGAAGGCATTTGTCCCTATCTCCTCTGACATGGTCGAGACATCACAGTACTTGGAATGAGTTGCATTTGTTGAAGCTTTTGGAGGGCCGATCAAAGAAGATGATGTGTAGAGTACATTGGCCCACAAAGCTAAAATCCTAGCTCATGGACCAGGAGGAGGCTTGAGGTAGATAACCAATTTTTTATTTCTTGTCCTCCAAGAGAAGTTGTTCACCATCTGATGACTACTGGGCAGATTAAAGGAGATGGTTTTCATCTATAGGTAAGCCACTGGGACCAATATAGGGGTGGACTTCTGCACAAATTCAAGCAGAAGGTAAGTGCCAGCCTACTTAACCTCCCATTAGTTTGTTGGAATTCTAAAGCAGTTGTAGCAATCATCTTGACCTTCGGCATTCCATGTAGAGCGAGTAGAAAATGTTTGTTTGGGAAGACTTGACTGGCTTTGATATTCAATTTTTCAATGAAGTTATTGAAGACATACCAAAATCTATTATTGTTACAGTAGGGTCGTTTATTTACAGTGTTAAGATCAAGCTAAATTATGTCTCTAAATAGGTTCCATTGGACAAATCATCAGAAAATAGGGAGCCTGGGAGTGATGGGAATGATGATGATGCCGTGTTTTAGTTTGGGGATAGGAGGGGAGCTGATTTCATTGGGAGAGCCAAACGACTGGCAGCTGCTATTGATAACCCATCCCATAGCCAATAATCATTACAACGTAGACTCACCCGAAGTTGGATGCATGTTGGGGGAACACAACACCTTCAGGAAATTAAGTTATAGCCTTTCATGTTTTGTCTAATCTGGAACCTAACATTCTCGGCAATTCCTTGAGCTC
This sequence comes from Cocos nucifera, assembly GCA_006176705.1. NCBI lineage: Eukaryota > Viridiplantae > Streptophyta > Magnoliopsida > Arecales > Arecaceae > Cocos > Cocos nucifera. The sequence continues at coordinate 236,217 of QRFJ01001301.1, read as the reverse complement.
TTCCTATGCCTTATCATCTTACCCAGATAGATTCATTAACCTTGTTAGGGATTAATGCAATTTTGGTCTGTTCCTTGCTCCCCATAAAGGCCAGCCAAAATAGTTACCATTGGCCAACTCCGATCCTCTCCCCCCTACTCCATGTTTGAACTAGCATCACGTTGAAAGCAGCTATTGGTCCCTATCAAGACCATTTTTGAGAAAAATTATTCTGCTATTAAAGAGGCACACTAGCTAGCAACATTCTTTGCTCCACCTCACTCTCCTAGCAACCTACTCATTGGCCCTCATCCCGATTCAAATGGATACGAGCCATTACAACTAATGGCCACCGGAAACAATAAGCATAATGCTAGGTTAAGGGCAAAAAAAGTCAAATCATTGGGATTAATTGAGGAGTCTCTCAAAGAGGTTGATATCCACTTCATCAACTCCCTCACGAATGCAGAGCTACTTAAACTCAATGAGCAATATGGATCATCCTCAATCAAGAAGGTGGTCACGGCTAAAGATAAGCTCCGGGAGATGGAGCTGCATCATTGCAAGCTATCTGTTGCCTCAATGCGAGCCTGATGTGGGACTATAACAACCTTAGACATCGCCTATGTGAGCACAGAGATAGCTATTGGGAATGGAGCACATAGGATTTTGGTCCTTTCATCTCTTCATAGTAACTTCTTATCGCTCCTCTTTTCTATGTGATCTATCAACTTTTGTGTCTCTTGATGCGTGCTAATTTATAGCTATGACAAGTGCACCAATCGATCAAGTAATAAAGTGAATGAGTAGAGTATCATCCCTAGAGGATTGAAAAATAAGTACTGAAATGCTCTTTCCTATGCTTTATTTAGAAGATCGATTTATGAAAATAAAAAATTAAAGAATAAAATAAAAAATAATTAAATTTTTTTTTAAGAAAATAGAGAGAGTGTAAATTATTAGGGTTTTAAACTCAAGAGTAATGGATTACTAAGGCAATTGGTTCACCAACTCAGTCAATACAATATTCAGATTTTTAGATTAATTTTATTTCATGTGATGGTGGAGTCTCCTAATTTATTCACCACCCTTTGGTCTAGGCATAGCAAAACTATCAATATTTCTATGTGTAATTTAAATAAATATTAATGCATTAAGTTTTGTGAAACCCTCTAATTAAAATACGTTGCATCCAAAGCGCACTAAAATTTTTGCATGCATATGAATTTTAATTTGATTCATAATACAATGTATATAATCAAGAAGCATTAACATAGATGTACTTGGTCCGTAACATCTATGTTCATCAGATCAATTAGAAGATGGCCAGTAATCTAAAAGCATTAAGATCAAATTTATATACTCCTTATGAATAAAATTTAAAAATAGATCACACTGAATATTGCATCAAAAGAGTAGCTACACCTTAGCCTTAGTAAAAAAAAATTTAGTTCATGATAACAAATTCAAAAACAGCGAATAAAATAAAAAGCATAGGGAAATTAGACTATTTGATTGCTGAAATTGATTATCCGTTGCTTTTGGTGTGGAGAACTTGGCGAAGAAGAAGAGGCTCCTTGATCGATGTCTTGATTGTTGAAGAAAAACTCTTTTTTATTTCTCATAAATCACTCTTCTCTTTCTACCTCTCTCCTCTCTTTTTCTTTTTATTTTTTTTATTTCTCTAACTCTCTCCCTTTTTCTCTTTTTCTCTGACTTCCCTCTCTCTTTCTCTGTCTCTCGCTGATTTTTCATGACAACAGTAGGTTTTTATAGATAAAGAGTTTGATTTCCCCCCAAAATCCATCAAAAATTAGGTTTAAGACTCTCAAAACAACTTAAATTAAGATCTGGATCATTCTACCGGGATGAATCTCAATCGTTGGATCTCGATCGGGAGCTGCGGATGCCGTCCATCAACGCCTTCATTTTGATCGTCTGATCAAGTTTCAGTAAAAGTTGCCCGTTGGATCAGACAAAATTTTCAAATTGCCCTCTGTAGACCATGCGCGAGCCTGGTGTTGTGTGGACCACCGCATTCTTCAGCCAATCAGAGTACGCTTTTTACTATAAAATTTCTGAAATACCCTTCAGATGGTCCATCATGCGCCGCGAAAAATGCTGACATCATCCTGATGTCAGTGTTACATCGACGGGTCGGTCTACTGTTTCGATCGAATCGGGCCAAACCGCTGAGCCAGTTTTCTAAACCGATTTGAACCAAACTATTTTTTTTTTTTGAAATTCAATTTTGGGCTCGTTTGAAGTCCGTTTTGCCTGAAATTTATTTCATCTGAATCAGAAAAATAAGATCTTCATATTGGTGGCCTTCTTTCCTACATAAGATTAATAAAAATATCAATTTTTAAAGAAATAGATTAATTTATTTTATAATTTAATACTTTTATTGGTATATTTTTACCACTTATCACACCCCCCAACTTAGTCATTGCTAGTCCCTTAGCAATGTTTTATTTAATACCATGTTTCAATAAGATTATCCATCACAAAGATAAAATCTAGGACTAAAGATCAAAAAATTTAGAAAATATTGCTAACCAAGCATTGAGCTTCAGAAGCAAATTTTTCAATCAATATAATTAAAAATTTTTTTAGAGTATATCAAAGATTTATAGTACTTGTGTTCGTAATGACTAACTTTAGCATTTCAGTATTAAATTAAAAGAACAAAAGTATCTTCTCTTATCACCTATGTTGGTCAATTTTCTATACATTCTTAATTTTGTACTAATGAATTAAGGTAGCTTTCACACTACCTTTCTTTCTCTCTCTCTCTATTTTTTTTTTTTTTTTTTACTGTGCTGAGCATCCTAGCCTTTTCTTCACCGTTTTACGTGAATTTTCATACTTGACCTAGGTGCAGAGACCCAGTTACTAGGCTTTGGGCAATCTACATATACTCTATCTTTTGCACTTTATTTTTATAGGCAGGTAGCTCTTTCCTTAAATTCAAGTTTCTTTAATTAGAATGTATATTAATTATCAATTTTCAGTGATAATTGAATCCTCAGTTGTTCTTATAATCAATACCTACTTTGCCTTATTAGTGTGCATGTGCAATCAGGAGTGCTAATAATCTTTTAATGACCTAAGTAGGTTGCTAAAAATTGACCAACTAATCTACTTCTTTAACTCATTACATTCATTAGCAAATAATTCTATCTTTTATCACTTATCCAGTTTATCTTGCTCAAGATTTTCTTCTTGACACATGGGTTTTTTTTTTTTTTTTAACTTATTCTACATTGTCTTAAAGGAGAAAGAAAAATAAAGGGTGCAATAAAGGATAGGAAAGGAATACACCTGATTTGGTTTAGTCTGATTCTTTGGAGCTTTGAAAATTTTGCTTGAGTTCTCATTGATTTTTCTGCAAAATTGAAAATACACACCAGAGCAGTAAAAGAGCAACAATAAATTACTAAAAAATAAAAGAAAAAAAAATGATCAAAACTAAAAAGAAAAGAAACAACCTATCTAGTAGTTCTGATTTATAGTCTTCAGCTTGACTTTCTTTGAATTCTAAAGTGGATCAATCTGGTGCCACTTCAATTGGAATACTTTCATGTTTGATTGCGTCCTCTTTCAATTTGACATTGCTCACTTTTATAGTCTCAAACCTATTTTCTACAGAATTCTCATATAATGGATTGTCAATAATATCAATTAGAAAATAAGTTTGATTATCATCAGTTTGTTTAGTATCTTTGAAAATATTAAAAGTAACTTGTTCATCTTGGACTCTAAGAATTAATTTTTCTTGTTGAACATCTATTAAAGCTCCTCCAGTAGCTAAAAAGGGTCTCCCTAAAATAAGGGGTACATCATAATCTTCTTCCATATCAAGAACAATAAAATCAACAGGAAAAATAAACTTGTTTATCCTTTACCAAGACATCCTCCACTATACCTCTTGGATATTTAATGAATCTGTCGGCTAATTGAAGAGTAATAGTGGTAGGCTTTGGTTCTCCTAGACCCAGCTTTCTGAAAATAGAAAAAGGCATGAGATTAATGCTTGCTCCTAAATCACATAAAACTTTATCAAAACTACAATCACCAATAATGCAGGGGATAGTAAAACTCCCTGGATCTTTTAACTTCTATGATAATTTATTTTGAAGTATTGCTGAGCATTCTTCATTCAAATTTATTCTCTCATGCTCCTTCAGCTTTTTCTTATTTGTTAAGATTTCTTTAAGAAACTTGGCATACCTGGGCATTTGAGTAATAGCATCTACAAAAGGAATATTAATATGTAAATTCTTTAGAATTTTGAAAAAGTTAGAAAATTTCTTATCTGGATGCTGTATTTGTCTTTCTAGAAATGATAGTGGCGGCACATAGGACTTCACATTTGGATCAGTAAATCGTATACCTGGAGACCATTCATCTGCTGGTTGTTTTGGTGATTGACGAATTTTGGTTGATGGTTCCTTATTTGTAGTTGGCTCTTTAGTCTCATTCTTCTGATGTGGCTCCTCCAGCTTTGTACCACTTCTTAGGGCGATAGCATTGACTTGCTCTCTTGGATTTGTCTCCATATTGCTTGGCAAGGATCCCTGAGGTCTCTCGAAGATTATCTTCGCCATTTGACCTATTTGCATCTCCAAGTTTCGGATTGCTGCTGTTTGGTCCTGTCTAAGTTTGGCTTCCAAATTTTTTATAGTTGCTTCTTGGTTTTGCATAAATTTGACCATCAGTTCTTCCATGTTGGACTTCTTTTCAAGTACTTGAAATCCCGAGGGTGGCTGTTGTGCTGCGTTTTGATTACTCCATGAGAAATTTGGGTGCTGCCTCCACCCTTGATTGTATGTGTTGGAGTAGGGATTGTTTTGTTATGGCCTAAAAAAATTACCAAAATAATTAGCTGTATTAGTTGTTTTAGCAAAAGGATTACCTGTCTGGCAATTGCTCGTATCATGTCCTCCTCCACATAGGTCACAAGTAATGCTCTAAATATGCATAGCTATTCCCTTTAAGTTGTTGACTTCGGCTCTAAGGCCTGCAATTTCAGCTAATAAGATTGGCACACAATCTACTCCCTGCATAGTTGCTAGTCTTTTTGGCATCATGCGCTCTGTCTGCTATTGATAGCTATTTGATGCCATCTCATCGATCAGATCGAAAGCTTCTTCCTTCATTTTTTGATTAATAATTCCTTTGCTGCTGCATCAATCATAGAACGATTAGTAGGAGATAAATTATTATAGAAAATTTATACCTAAAGCCATATGGATAGTTGATGATGTGGACATCTCCTCAGCAATTCCTTGAAACGTTCCCAAGCCTCGTATAGTGTCTCCATGTCCATCTGCATAAAGGAAGTGATATCGTTGTGCATCTTGGTAGTCTTGGAAGGTGGAAAGTACTTGGCTAAAAATTTTTGGGCTAGGACATCCTAAGTTGTGATAGAACCTGCAGGAAGAGAATGAAGCCAACTCTTAGCTTTATCCCATAAAGAGAAAGGAAATAACCTTAATCTAATAGCATCATCCGACACCCCATTAATTTTAAAAGTATCGCAAAGTTCAAAAAAATTAGAAATATGGGCATTCGGATCATCATGCACGCATCCATTGAATTGGACAGTTGATTGAATCATTTGGATCATCGCCGATTTTATTTCAAAGTTGTTTGCTCGTAGAGGCAGTCTCCTGATGCTTGAAGCTACATCGGCTATAGTTGGTGTGATATAATCATTTAATGAATGATGTACTGATCGAATAGCTTCATGCTATCCTTCAGTTGCCATATCCAATCCTAGATTGATGTTGTTAGGATCTTCAGCTGCCATGTTTCTTTCTTGTTGTAGTCTTCTAATGGTCCTTTCAATTTCTGGATCTAAAGGTAGTAAATTACTATATCCAGTACGTGTCATGCACTGATTTTTTTTAAATAATAAAAATTAAAAATAAATTTTTAAAGTAAAGCTAGGATCAAAATTTTAATATTATTTTAGACACAATCCCCGGCAATGACGCCAAAAACTTGATGCATGCTAATTTATAGCTATGGCAAGTGCACCAGTCGATCAAGTAATAAAGTGAATGAGTAGAGTATCATCCCTAGAGGATTGGAAAATAAGTACTGAAAAGCTCTTTCCTATGCTTTATTTAGAAGATCGATTTATGAGAATAAGAAATTAAAGAACAAAATAAAAAATAATTAAAAATTTTTTTAAGAAAATAGAGAGAGTGTAAATTATTAGGGTTTTAAACTCAAGAGTAATGGATTACTAAGGCAATCGGTTCACCAACTCAGTCAATACAATATTCAGATTTTTAGATTAATTTTATTTCATGTGACGGTGGAGTCTCCTAATTTATTCACTATCCTTTGGTCCAGGCATAGCAAAACTATCAATATTTATTAATTACCCTTTGGTCCAGGTGTAATTTAAATAAATATTAATACATTAAGTTTTGTAAAACTCTTTAATTAAAATATGCTGCATCCAAAGCGCACTAAAATTCCTGCATGCATATGAATTCTAATTTGATTCATAATACAAGGTTAATAATCAAGAAGCATTAACATAGATGTACTTGGTCCGTAACATCTATGTTCATCAGATCAATTAGAAGATGGCCAGTAATCTAAAAGTATTAAGATCAAATTTATATACTCCTCATGAATAAAATTTAAAAATAAATCACACTGAATATTGCATCAAAAGAGTGGCTATACCTTAGCCTTAGTAAAAGAAAATTTAGTTCATGATAACAAATTCAAAAATAGCGAATAAAATAAAAAGCATAGAGAAATTAGACTATTTGATTGCTGAAATTGATTATCCGTTGCTCTTGGTATGGAGAACTTAGCGAAGAAGAAGAGACTTCTTAATTGATGTCTTAATTGTTGAAGAAAAATCCTTTTTTATTTCTCACAAATCATTCTTCTCTTTCTACCTCTCTCCTCTCTTTTTTTTTTATTTTTTTTATTTCTCTAACTCTCTCCTTTTTTCTCTTTTTCCCTTTTTCTCTGACTTCCGTCTCTCTTTCTCTGTCTCTCTCTATCTCTCTCTAATTTTTCATGACAACAGTAGGTTTTTATAGATAAAGAGTTTGATTTCCTTTCAAAATCCATCAAAAATTAGGTTTAAGACTCCTAAAACAACTCAAATTAAGATTTGGGTCATTCTGCCCGTTAGATGTTGATCAAACGATCCAAAAACCATTTAAAAACCCCTTAAAATAACCCAGATCAAGTCAGATTTCATGCCGGCCATTGGATCAACCGTTAGATTGAATCTGGGCCGTTCGATTATGTAGAAAGAGGTCATCTGATCTTTAGTTTACCGTCAGAATGAATCTCAGCCATTGGATCTCGATCAAGAGCTATGGATGCCGTCCATCAGCACCTTCATTTCGACCATCCGATCAAGTTTCAGTGAAAGCCGCCTGTTGGATCAGACAAAATTCTCAAATTACCCTTTGTAGACCATGCACGAGCCCAGTGTTGCATGGAGCGCCACGTTCTTCAGCCTATCAGAGCGTGCTTTTTGCTGTGAAATTCTCAAAATATCCTTCAAATGGTCCATCATGCGCTGCGAAAAATGCTGACGTCATCCTGACATCAGCATTATGTTGGCAGATCGGTCTGCTATTTCGGCCAAACCGAGTCGAACCACTGAGCTGGTTTTCTAAATTGATTTGACCCAAATCGATTTTTTTTCTTTTGTTTTTTTTGAAATTCAATTCTGGGCTCGTTTGAAGTTCGTTTTGCCTAAAATTTATTTTATCTGAACCAGAAAAATAAGATCTTCACATTGGTGGCCTTCTTTCCTACATAAGATTAATAAAAATATTAATTTCTAAAGAAATAGATTAATTTATTTTATAATTTAATATTTTTATTAGTATATTTTTACCACTTATCATCTCTCTTTGGGAGTGGAGTGTACTAAAGTCTCTAATATGTATCATCCTTCTTCTAGACAATATAAACTCTTGCTTTTCTAGAATCCTGACTTTCTTCCTATTAGAAGGCATTATAATGTTTTGAATATGGCCATGTTAATTCTGAATTGGAAAACAAGGGGAACTGGAAATAAAAAAAAGGTGGCGTGCCATCAGAGAAGTCATCAAGCACTCAAATTGTGTAATTGCATGCATCTAAGAAACAGAACAAGCGACAATGACTCAACCATTATGGAGATCTATCTGTAGTTTGAAGTTACCTAAATGGAATGCAAAGAATGCATCTAGCTCAGCAGGAGGATTACTAACATGCTGTATCCCACTAAAGTGGAAGGACACTACTTGAACCAAGGCAATGACTCTACTACCACCAAGTTAACATTTAAAAATTTAGGATTTCCATGGATTCTAACCAATGTGGATAGCCCTAATGAGCATGTTGGAGTTCTAGGTGATTAGAGCATGCAAAATCAGATCTGGTTACTTTAACCTAACGAAGCATATATGAAAACTATTTTCATATTAAGCATGCATATGTAATATATAAATCACCTATGGATCTTTAACATGCTGAAATAAATACATGATAATAGATCTAAAATCAAAAATAGAGAAGAAGATCGATATACCTGAATCGCTCTCCTCCTTCTGACTTGGATCGGATCTGGTGGATGCCCCTGGGTTTTTGTTAGAGCTCGTGCATGTGCCCGGGCTCTGTTGGTATCCACACAAAATCGATCGCTAATCAAAACTCTAAGGCCACCGGAGTGCTAGCACCTTGCAGGCCTCGTTTCTGGGCTTGGATCTACAAGTTCTTCTAAATCTTGAACAAGAAAAATCTGCAGCATGAACCCGTCACATAGATCTGAAAGAAACTCTTTAGGATGCCAAGAAGAGATAAAGAACTTTTCTTCTTTTCTTTTTCTCTCTCTAAACTCTCTCTCACTTTCAGATCTAATATGCAGAGAAGGTAGGGAGTGGAGATAGAAAGGAGAAGAGGGGCCGTGGAGAAGAAACTTGCAGCAAGGTTGAAACAATAATCACCTCACGCCCAAGTCCCTTTCCTTTTTATTTTGATGGCACCCCACAATAATCCAATGCCCCAAATCTGATAAGAATGATCCTAGTTCAAATTTAAATTTGATTAGGATCAATCCTTATCAAGAAAAAGTTGCAAATCTAAGGGGAGGCACCAACTTGCACCTTTTCTTCTTTTCATGCGCACAAGAGAAGAGGGGTGGTATTTTCAGTGCCTCTCCCTCCTCTTGGTCGATTAATTAGAGAGAGAATCACATGGATAAAGGGCTTAGGTAGACCATTTCTATTCTATCTAATAGTGAGACATACCATGATCTCTATCACAGTATCAAGCCATGTAAGTATGATCATAATTAAAAATCATCAATCAAGACTTGCCTTACACTAAATGGTCAATTAAAATTGAATAGGTCGGCCCAGCGACTCAGGCTTGAAGAGAAACTCTCTAAAGAGCGGCTAGCTATAGATCGGGTTGAACCCATTAATAATGAACTAGTAGATGTAGTTATTCCACCACCTCATAGATCTAGTACAATCTCCTATTCTCCTGAAAGGTACCTAGATATGCTTATAGAGGATATAGAGGAAGTATTTCTTATGGGAGATAGGGATCAAGTAGTTGATTCTAAAACTTATGATGAGGTGATATCAGACATCGATTTCAAAAAATAGTTGAATGCTATGAAGTCAGAAATTGACTCAATGCATTCGAACTAGATTTAGACCTTAGTGAATCCACCAAAGGATATTGTACCTATTGGATATAAATAGATCTACAAAACAAAGATAGTAGTAGATGGTAAGGTAGAGATCTATAAACTAGGCTAGTGACAAAAGGTTACAGTCAACACGAAGGCATTGCCTATCAGGATATCTTTTCATCTGTAGCTATGCTAAAATCCATCCACACATTGCTTGCCATTGTAGCTTATCATGATTATGAAATTTGGCAGATGGATATGAAATTGCATTTCTTAATGGATATCTTGAGAAAGATATCTATATGAAGTAGCCTTTATATTTTACTTCCAGTGATGGAGATCATAAAGTCTGCAAGTTATGTAGATCTATTTATGGATTGAAGCAAGCTTCTTGAAGTTAGAACACTCATTTCAACAATGGGATCAAATCATTTGATTTCATCAAAATAAGGAAAAGCCTTATGTTTACAAGAAGGTTAGTAGGAGGGCTGTCACATTTCTCGTATTGTATATGGATGACATCCTTCTTATTGGAAATGATATTTCCATACTAACCTCAGTCAAGAGTTGGTTGTCTAAAAAATTTTTAATGAAAGATTAAGAGGAAGCATCTTATATTCTAGGAATTAAGATCTACAAAGATAGACCGAATAGGATATTGGTTTTTCATAGAAGAAGTACATAGAGAAAGTGCTAAAAAAGTTCAGCATGGAGAACTCTATGAGGGAACTACTATCCCTTAAATATGGCATTAGTCTCTCTAAGAAGATGTGTCCTACCACACTTGAGGAGATTCAGCGGATGAGCAAGATCCCTTATGCTTCGATGATAGGAAGCTTCATGCATGCTTTATTGTGTACATGATCTGATATAGCCCTTGCTGTGAGTATCTTGAGTATGTATCAATCGAACCCAGATGAAGAGCACTGGACTGCTATGAAAAATATCCTTAAGTACTTGAGAAAAACTAAGGATTTATTCTTGATCTTTAGAGGAAGTCCTGAGTTGCGGGTTGAGGGATCCATTGATTTAAACTTTATGTCTGATCCTAATGATAGAAGGTCTACATCAGAATGTGTGTTTATTTGTAATGGTAGTTCTACAAGTTGAAAAATCTCCAAGCAACCAATCATTGCTAATTCTATCATGGAAGCTAAGTATATCGCCACCTTAGAAGTTGTGAAGAAAGCCTTCTGGTAGAAAAAAATTCATTGTGGAGCTCGGAGTGATGCCATCATCCTATATTATGACAATAATAATGCCATAGCCCTCACAAAGGAGCCCAATTTTTATCAAAAGTGCAAGTACATCAAGCGGGATATTGTATCATATGCGACTACCTCGAGAAGAAATATGTCGAGGTGCGAAGAATAGACTTCGCGGACAACATGACAAACTCACTAACAAAGAAGTTGAGTTAGTAGAAGACTGAAGCCCACCTTGAGAAGATGGGTCTTAGATATATAGCCAATTAGCTTTAAGTTAAGTGGAAGATTGTTAGATGTATGATCTGGAAAGCCAATTATTGGTTGACATATTATATTTTCTAGATCATATTTTTATACTTAATTTACTAAAATTAATAAATTAGATATTTTTCTTATTTATTCATGTGTAATATGTCTGTAAATCATCTAAGGAGTTAATGGATAATGATACATATTCTTAAGTACAAACTATGATCTAGAAAATATAATATGTTAGCCAACAATTAGCTTTTCAAGTCATATATCTAATAGAGCAATCTGAAAGAAGGAAGTTCTTCTCTGAGCTTACTCTCATAAGAGAAATGAATCCAGGGCCATGGGTTTTGATAGGGGGTTTTAACATAGTCAGATTTGACAAAGATAGGAGGGGGAAAGGAAATAATGCCTTAGCATCATGCTGGTTCAATGGTTTTGTCAACAATAGTGCACTCATCGAACTTAGTTATAATACAAGGTCGTTCACTTGATCTAATTTTAGGAAAGATGCAGTAATGGCCAGGTTGGATAGGTGCTTCATCTCTTTAGAATGGCACAACCAATACCCTCTTGTGAATCTCTCTACACTAGTCCGAACAACCTCTGATCATACTCCACTTATCTTACAACTAACTTGTACGTCACTAGGCAAAACTTCTTCAATCAAACCTTTTCGCTTTGAAAAGCTATGGTGTCTTTGCATAGGATTTGAAGATCCGGTTACTTCTTGGTCGGTGGCAACACCAAAAGTCAATGAAGTGGCTAACAACATGGTTAAAAAATTAAGCTTCCTTAGATCAAAGCTCGAGCATTGGAAAAAATCGACTGTGGGAAATGTCACTATAAGGAAAGAAGAATTGAGAATGAGAATAGATCTTATTGATAATGAAGAAGAGACAAGGCAACTCACAGCAAAGGAAATTGATGAAAGGGTGAATCTAAAATCTAATTTAGATAATATTCTTCGGTAGGAAGAAGAGCTATGGAAGCTATAAACTAGGGCACAGTGGCTAAAAGATGGTGATCACAATGCCAAATTCTTTCATGTTTGGGCATCTAATAGGAGGAAGAAAAATGCAATCACTAAATTATGGCATGGCAATGTTAAGATTACTGAGACCTAAGACAATCAAATGGCATTTTTTGATTTTTACTTATCATTATTATACTATAAGAATTTTAAATATTAGCGACAGTATTAGCAACGAAAAAATTTTCGTCGCTAATAATACCTTTTTGCCACCACAACACTGATGAAGAAAACAACTATTGCTAATAGTATGAGTGACAGAAAATTATTAGGATGGCAAATGCCATATCTAAAAGTATGAATTTTTTTAATATTTAAACCTTAAAAAATATTAGCAACGATGGATTTAGATTATTAGAAATGAAAATATTACCGTCGCTAATAATAAACTATGAGCGATGGCTATTTAATTATTAGCGATGGCATAAGTAGTTATTAGAATTATTTAAATTATTTATTTTTTTTATAATATTTAAATATAAAATATATATTAGTGATGGTGAATTTTGTCTATTAGCGATAAAAATCCTACTATCGCTAACAATTTTTTTTAAATATTAATAATAAATTAAAAAAATATATATTTAAAAATGTTATTAGTGATGGAATTAGTGATAGATTCTTTTCTATCGCTAATAATCCAGAACATAACTTAAGTCCAATTTGAATCCAATTCAAACTTGACTCGAATTTAATTCAAAATTTTGTCAAATCTAATTTAATTAGGCTTTGAATCTAAGTCTAACTTGGATTACAAAATCTAATTAGCCTCATACTAAGCCAAGATTAATTAAATTAAATTAAATTTTAAATTAATTAGAAAAAAATATTTTTAATTTGGATTCAATTCGAATCTAATTTGAATTTAATTTGAATCCAATTTCAAATTCTATCAATCTTAGTTCATTTAGACTTTGAATCCAAGTCCTATTTGGATAGTAAAATCCAATTATCTTCAAATTAAGTCAAGTCTAATTAAATTTAATTTATTTTAAGTTAATTAAAAGAATATAATTTTTAATTTAGGTTCGATTCGAATCCAATTAGAAATCCAGTCAAACCTAATTCAATTAGACTATAAATCCAAGTTCTACTTAGATTATAAAATCTAATTAGCCTTAAATTTAGGTCAAGCCTACTTAAATTGAGTCTAATTTAAATCAATTAGGACTTAATCTATGATTCCATTCGAATCCAATTCGAAGTTGATTCGAATCCAATTCAAAATTCTATCAAACCTAATCAATTAGACTTTAAATCCAAGTCCTACATAGATTATAAAACTTAATTAATCTTAAATTAAGTAAATATTAATTTAATTTAATTTAATTTAAATTAATTAATTTTTTTTTTAAATTTGGGTTCAATTCGAATCCAATTCAAATTTGATTTGAATCTAATTCAAAAATCTATCAATTCTAATTTAATTAGACTTTGAATCCAAGTTCTACTTGGATAGTAAAATCTAATTACATTCAAATTAAGTCAAATCTAATTAAATTAAATTTAATTTAAATTAATTAAAAAAATAATTTTTAATTTTGATTTGATTCAAATTCAATTCGAATCTGATTCGAATCCAATTCAAAATTCTGTCAAACCTAATTCAATTAGGCTTTTAATCCAAGTTCTAATTAGATTATAAAACTTAATTATCCTAAAATTATGTCAAGCCTAATTAAATTTATCTAATTTAAATTAATTAAAATAGAATAATTTTTTAATTTAGGTTCGACTTGAATTCAATTTGAATCGATTCAAATGCAATTTGAAATCCTATCAAACCTAATTCAATTAGGATTGAATTCACGTCTTACATGAAATATTAAAACCTAATTAGCCTCAAATTAAGTCATACCTAATTAAATTAAATCTAATTTAAATCAATTATAGGACATGATTCATAAATTAATTAAGCCTAAAAATTTAATAAAATCTAATATTAATTTTTAACCATCCAAAAAATGATCTAAGAGAAAAAAATTAATATTAAAAAATAATTTTAAAAAATTATGATTATTAGTGATAGCTTTAGCGATGGAGATCTTGCCATTGCTAATAATTTTTTTAAAAAAATATTTTAAAAATATAATTATTAACGATGGTAAATTTATTATCGATGATATTTTATCGTTGCTAATAATTCTTTTGGTATTAGCAAAGAAAAAATATTATTAGCGATGGTAGTTTGCCATTGCTAATAACCTTTTCGCCATCGTTTTGCCTTTTTCCACTGTGCGCCCTCATTTTCTCCTATCCATCGCTCACCGCCCCCTCTTTTTCCCAATCTCCCTTGCAATTTTATCCCCTACCACCCCCCCTCTCCCCCGCCCTTTGATCCTCCCGCCATCCCCCTCTCTCCCCCGACCGTCTCCCCTCGATTGCACTTGGCTCACCTCCTAAAGCCCCCGACCGCTTTACCCTAGCTACACCCAGTCCTCTTCCTCAAGCCTTCGACCGCCTCCTACCTCCCTGAGCCCCTAGCTGTGAGCTCTTGACCTCCTCCTACCTTCTCAAAATCCCAACCTGCCTCTCCATGGTCACCTCTCAGAGCTCCTGGCTGCCTTCCACCTCTCCAACCACCTTCCTGTTAGATGTGTACCCTAGAAGCCAGATTGGCTAAATACTTGTAATACACTTTTAAGGGCAATTTTATAATTTTGACTATAAATTAATAAAAAAATTATTTTCTATCATAATATATATTTAAAGTATCTGTGGTATATCCTTTGAGTTAATGGTAATGGCAATTCATATTTTCAAGAGTTGAAAATTTAAGACAAAAATTTTTATAATTAACTCATAAATAGCTTCCGACTGTAGGATCATCATGAGGATGGTGATCGATTTGGAAGGTTGATATACAATCACTTTCTTAGAATAGATTTGTCTTGAGTCTATGGTGTGAAGACATCGGAGCGAGAGTATAGGTACTCGTTAGAGAACAAGGGCACTGAGCGTGACCACCTCGAGCAATCATAGGAAAGTCTACCTTCTCGTCGATGACTGACTCGATGTTGTAGTGGTGTATCTAGTTCTTTGATCTAAGGTGCATCGATAGTTTACCTTGAGGGTGTTATAGTTTAAATACACCATAACTCGATCTCCTAGCCATTCAGAATCCTGAGGTGCATGTTGGCTATAGTATGTTCATTGTAGAAATTGGATTGCATCAATAGAGCATCTATCTACCTCGATAGATGAGAAGCAGCCCTATGATAATCATGAGATTGAGTTCTTAAGCCCATGGCCATGGTAGAGTGAAGATAATAAAAAGAGTATATATTAGAGTTTCATATTGGACTCAAATCGAATGATTAATTCATATGATGGATATTGGATTTGACGAGTTCACCTTAATCCTAATCCTATCGGGGTTTAAGATAGAAGAACCCAATCACATAAATAGCTGCACCGAGAGGTTTACTTTCGATTCTGATGGGTTGCCACCATATACTGCTAGGTATCACTAAAAAATTTTGAGAGCAATTAGAATGATTTAGATGATTGATCATTCTAATTGTATGAATCAGAAAAATTTTGATCCATCAAAAGGTGTTTCGATGATGTCGATGATAGAGATCATGACATGTCTCATTATCGTACGAAACTGAATCTAATTAGATCACACAAAAAAGAGTTTGGATCTGGATGTTATCAATTGGACTAACCCAGTGCAATTGATTTGGATTAGATCCAATTAGGTTCAAGAAAATCATGCTAGCACATGATTGAGCCTAACATTCTTCTTTTGTAATCATTTTGGTTCATCTCGATTGAGCCAAAATTATTTGGGCTCACTCAGAAACTTTATCTTAGTCTAACTGGAGCTTGTCCAGATCAGAAAAGAATTATCTTAATTTATTAGATAGATTTAAGATAATATCTATCAATTTTTGTCACCTGCTAATTTCTATTTTTGGACATAGGTCAATAGTTGACCATGGACACTTGGACATGGGGCCATGTGTCATGCACCTATAGGAGAGCACCTGGGGCTCTTGTCCCCCTACTAAAAGAGGCAAGAGATAGGGTGCACGCGACTCTAGGCATGTGCCCCATATGGATAAGGGATGGAGTTTCATATAGATGGGACTCTAGGTTTTCTTGATGGGTTTAAATACCTAGGTGCCAACATTTTTTTTTTGATTTATCCTATTTTGGTGCCACCTATGTGAACTTTTGAGGAACTCTCATCTAATTGGATCAGATGACATCATCCCACCAATCAAATTTAGATTTGATTGAATGAAGGCCTCTGATTGGTTGAGATGATGTGGCATTGCATGGCGCAGCAGGATCTATTTAAACCCTGTCTGCACCTAGGGTTAAAAAAGTCTTGCACAATTCCCATGCTCCAAGGCTATCTCTCTCTCTCTCTTCCATGCCCCATCCAATCCTCTCTCTCCCCTCTCCACATCCAAGGAGTTGGGCATGGGTTCAAGTAACATCCAAGGAAGAAAGGCACCCAGATCAAGAAGAAGGTTGCACTGCTGAAAGATACGACTGCTACTTCTTTAAAAGAAGTTTTGAAGAACTTCAAGATTAGATCAAAATCTAATTTTTGAAAAAAAGATTCAGAAGAAGAAGACCTCCAGATCCTGTCTGAGTGGATACTAATAGAGGTTAGGCGCATGCATGGCTCCTTTCAGAACCTCAGAATCAATCAGTACCATCACAGGATAGTCTGATTATCCAAACAAGGTATGAAATTAAATTAGATTTAATTTTATTTTTATTTTATAATATTAAATTTTTAGGATCAGATCTAAGATGTCTCATATCTGATTAGGATTATAGAAATTTTTTTTGAAATATTTCTTTAGATCCAATCAGATCTAAATGATCCTGTGCCAGAAAAATAGGATTTTTCTTTCAACTGGTATCAAAGCTAAGTTGGCAGTTCATCAGATCTATTTTAGATCTAATTTATTTTTATTTATGATCTGATATTAAATAATTTTAGATTTCATATTAGATGTGATTAGATCTAAAATCAAAAAATTAAAATTAGAATAATTTAGATCTATAATGTATGAGATGGATGACTAGACTAGGTATAGAATAGTTCTATGGTAGTCTAGCATAATCATATTTTAATTTAATTAAAAATAATTTTAGATATATTTAATTTTTATTTTTTTAAAGTTATAATTATTATAACAAGATCTAAAAAATAGAAAATAGAGTTTTAATTTTTTTCATATGAGATATGAAAGATGCATGCTTAGACTAGTTATAGAATAGTTCTATAAAATATCTAGAATAGTTTTATTTGATGTGATCAAATTTAAATTCTATTTTTTAGATATTATATATGATATATCAGATCTGAAAGTATGCATGATTAATTTAGTTATGATACAAGAGATGTATGCAAAATATGTATAAATTAGATCATTAATTGTATATGCGATATATGATTTAGATCTAACTAGTTTTATAGTAAAAATTATATTTTTGATTAAGGCATCTTCCTTGGCCGTCCAATCATAAGAATAAAATAGGGTTTAAAGGTCCTCTCCTCCCATTCGATGGGGTGTTATTATGATGTGTCGGAGTGCTACGTATTCATCCTTAATCAAAAATTAAAATTTATTTTTCTATAAAATTCTAGATCCTAAAATTCTAGGATTTTGTTACGTATTTTATTTATAAATCTAAAACTTGATTAAAAATTAAGATTATAAAATTAATTAGATCTAAAAATTATAAATTTTTAGATCTAAGATTTATTCATAAAATTAGGTTTGGACTTAGGTAACTCAATTAGGTCTAGCAGTTGATCAAACTAAATCAAGAGTTGGTTAGATGGGATTAAAGAAAGCTTAGATTTGACCAACCTAATAGGATTAAGTCTGGGTCAAGATCGAATCATATTGAGATATGACTCAATCAAGTCAAGACCTAATTTGGCTCCATGTTTTGAGCCTGGCTTGTAGGCTAACCCAATTGATTCTGATTTGATAATTTGATGTGTAAGGTAAATCTGACAGAAATGATCGATCGATTTTTAATTGAGAGTTACTCGATCTGAATGCATTCTTGTCAAGTTAATGACATATCTCTTCCACCGATCTCACTTACCTGGTCATTTGTGTTGACTCAGTTCTGATTTAAGATGGCTAACAATTCGAGCCAATCCATGCCACTAGGTTAGTCATAATTATTATGACTAAGTCAAGTCAAGTTTAAAGAGACCTAAATTAAATCTTCCTAAAAAAATATTAAGTCTAAGATCTTCCACCATTGTAGATGTGCAGGCCCTTCCTAAGGTTGATTATTTTTGGCTGGATACAGTGGTTCAGTTGCACCGAAAAGATGCAACCATGTCTATTAGACATTGGAAGCTATATGTTTGAGGATGGATTGGACTCAATATTCTGGATATGGTGAGAGATCTAATCAAGAATCCATTTCATGCAAATGGTGGGTCTGACTTAACTAAGGAGTGGATCAATATTTTAGGCACAATAAGATTCATGAATTAGAGATCAGGTTTGGATGCACCATAATTAGAGAATCATTGAACAAGAGTTGTTCGCTCATCGATTGACCCATCATCAATAACTATTAGATGAGATGGTGAGCTAGTTGGTGGGATCGCACCACCCACGAGAAATCAATAATCATGAAGATTTTTGCATCTCTACCAAGAAAGTATAGGGATCTGAGTAAATAGTGGGAGCCTAATTTATTTAAAAATAAAACTTCTAAATAAATTGATTAATTCTAATTATAAAATCTAACTAGAAACTTTGACTCTCTATAGGAAGATGTCCGCATCCAACCCACGAGCCCGTATCCTGGACACCCATAAACTGACTGGACCCAACTACAAGGATTGGCTCTAGAACTTTAAATTATTTTGAATTTTGAGAAGTTGACTCATATATTGGAATAGGATCCTCCCACCTTACCAACTCGTCCATTCGCTGATTAGAGAACATCTCTTGAGAAGTGAATGGCTGAAGATAACAAAATCAAGTATTACATATTGAGCTCCAGCATCAACATGAAGACATCAAGACTAGCCGCCAAATATTGGCACACCTGCAAGAGTGTTTGGTGAACAGAGTCGCGTAACCAAATATCAAGTCACTAAGAGACTATTTAAGGCTCAGATGCATGATGGGCAGTCGGTCCAAGATCATTATTTGATGATGATTAAGAACTTAGAAAGCATGAGAAACTCGGTGTCAAGTTAGATTAGGATCTATAGATTGATATAATTCTGCAGTTCTTGACTAATGCATATGGGTAGTTCACCATGAACTACCATATGCATAAACTTTAGAATATCTTGGCTGAACTCATGAACATGCTGGTTACTGCTGAGCTTTCTATGAAAGGTTCTAAAGGTTCAGTACTTACTGTAGAGCAAACTTCTTTTATGAGAAAGTCTTTTGAAAAGAAGAAGAAGTCTGTGAAGAAGTAGAAAATGGATGGTGAAAAGAAGAAGAAGATAGAGCCAAAGAAGAAGGCCGATAAAGGAAAATATTTTTATTGCAATACTAATGGCCATTGGAAGCAAAACTATCCTTTATACCTGATCAGCCTGAAGAACAAGAAGAAGGTAGGTCTTTCTGGAGGTATGCTTATTATAGAATCTAACTTTATGATTTCTTCTGCATCCAATTGGATGCTTGACTCTAGTTCTAGTGCTCACTTGTGCACTTCTATGCAGGATCTTGAGGATAGCAGGAGGCTGAGGGATTGTGAGATGATCCTACGCATAAAAAATGGGGCAAGAGTTGCTACTGTTGCTGTGGGAACCTACCCTCTACGATTACCATCAAGATTAGATTTAGTTCTTAGAAATTATTTTTATGTGCCTGCAGCAAGCAGAAATTTGATTTCTATTTCATATTTAGCACAAGAAGGCTGTGTAATTAGTTTTCTTAAGGACCATTGTAATATTCTTTATCAAAAGAAATAAAATTGTAAGTGATTTTCTTATAAATTATCTCTATCAGTTACATATTGATGTTTCTATTTTTAATATTGAGCAAAATATGAATAACATAAGATCAAAGCGACGTAAGGATAGTTTAAATGATAGGTATCTTTTGCACTTTAGGTTTGATCATATAGCTGAAGACAGGATTAACAAATTGGAGAAATTCGGACTATTGAGTCCATTAATTTTTGAGTTATATCCATTTTGTGAATCATGCCTTCATGGCAAAATGACCAAGCTTCCTTTTGTAGGACATGGGGAAAGGGCCATAGACCTACTTACTCTAGTACATACTGATGTATGTGGTCCATTTGATGTACCGATCAGGAGTAATTATGTCTACTTCATCACCTTTATCGATGATTTATCTTGGTATGGATATGTGTATTTGATGCAACACAAGTCTGAAGCTTTTGAAAAATTCAAGAAATTCAGACTCGAAGTAGAAAAGCAAATAAGAAAACTCATTAAGATTCTTCGATCAAATCGAGGAGGTGAATACTTTAGTTGAAAATTTTTAGACTATCTTAAGGATAATGGTATAGTCTCTCAATAGACTCCACCTAGAATGTCTCAACTCAATGAAATTTTAGAATGGAGAAATGGGATCCTATTAGATATGGTCCGATCCATGATGAGTTTCATGGATCTTTCTAAGTTTCTTTGGGGACATAGTCTGATGACTGCTATATATTTACTAAATAGGATTTTCTTTAAGACCGTTCCTACCACACCATATGAGATATGGCATGGTAAGAAATCAAGTCTGAGTCATTTTAGAATTTAGGGCTGTCCGACCCATATCAAGGGACAACATATGGACAAATTAGAGTCTACGTCCTTTAGAGCTTGGTTTATTGGATATCCTTAAGAGACATTAGGATATTATTTCTATCTTTGAAAAGATCATAACGTGATTGTGAGTCGACACGCTATCTTTCTTGAAGAATAGTTTATTATAGATGATAGCATCGAAAGACAGATTAGACTCGAGGAGAAACTCTTCGATGAGAAATGAGCTTATTGGTGCAAAATCTAATTGACATCGGATCGAGCTGAAGTTGGAGAAGATGAGGTCGTAGGTCGTCGTTGGTGACATATAAAATAAAGTCCTATTTGGAGTCGGGGGTGGTGGCTCCAGTAGGACCCTCTGACAATCAAGTCAGCTCTTCTGGCCAACAGAAATGGAGTGCTCGGGTATGAATTCAGTAGAGTTTTAGGGAAGGAGTCAAAAGCTTAGAGAAAACGTATCTGAAGGGTCCCCTTTTATAGATGGAGCTTGTTGTAACCATCTGATAGTGGGCTACTCTTGGCCATATGAAATTTATTATGAAGAGTGGTGTTGCTCGTAATAGACTGATCATGACAGTCGTAACCGTTTGATAGTAGGGTTGCCTGTAGCAGACTGATAAATGATAGTCATAACTATTAGGAGGAAGTAGGTGTTCGGAATCTGACTGAAGAAGAAGTCTGAAAAAAGTTCGGCTCCTGGAGGAATCGGACTGAAGGAGATGTCCAAAAGGAGTTCAGCTTCTGGAGGAATCCGACTGAAGGAGAAGTTCGAAAGAAGTTCGGCTCCTAAAGGAATCCGACTGTTGGAGGAGTTCGAAAGGAGTTTGGCTCCTGAAGAAATCCGACTACCAGAGGAATTTGGAAGAAGTTTGGCTCCTGAAGGAATCCGACTGAAGGAGATGTTCGAAAGAAGTTTGGCTCCTGATGGAATCCAACTGAAGGAGATGTCTAGAAGGAGTTCGGCTTCTGAAGGAATCCAGAAGAAGTTTGGCTCCTAGAGGAATCCGACTGTTGGAGAAATTCAAAAGAAGTTTGGCTCCTGAAGGAATCTGATTGCTAGAGAAATCTGGAAGGAGTTCGACTCCTGGAGGAATCTGAAAGGATTTCAGCTCTTGGAGGAATTTGGAAGGTGTTTGGCTCCTAAAGGAATCTGACTGCTATAGAAATTTAGAAGGAGTTTGGCTCTTGGAGGAATCCGACTATTGGAGAAATTTGGAAGAAGTCGGCTCTGATAATCTGACCACTGGAGGAATCCTGAAGGAGTTTGGCTCTTAAAGGAATTCAAAAGGAGTTTGGCTCTTGAAGGAATTCGAAAGGAGCTCAGCTCATGGAGAAATCCAATTGCTGGAGAAATTCGAAAGAAGTTCGGCTCTTGAAGGAATCCGACCGCTGGAGAAATTCGAAAGGAGTTTGACTCTTATAGAAATTCGGAAGGAGTTTGGCTCCTAGAGGAATCCAACTACTGGAGGAATTTGGAAGGAGTTTGGCTCCTAAAGAAATCTAACTGAAGGAGAAGTCTGGAAGGAGTTCGGCTCCTAGAGAAATTTGATTGCTGGACGAGTTCGAAAGGAGTTCGACCACTGGAGTGGCCCGACTGATGGAGAAGCCTGGGAGTAGTTCGGTTGAAGTCCGAAAGAAGTTTGACCATTGGAGTAGTTCGGCTGGGGTTCGACTGCTGGAGGAGTTTAGCTACTGAAGAAATTCGATCGCTGAGGGTTGACATGGAGGAGATTCCTGATCGAAGCCTTCCATGATTACTAGTTGCATTAGGCTAAGCATTAGACTGAACTTCGATGGGAGTAGGATTTATCCCCAATAATAGTTCTCCCACTTTCGAGTTCGAAATTCGAAGAAAGGGAGTACAAAAAAGATGACTGTCGAAGTTCTTTTTTGAGCTCTGCACTCATTGAGGTTTAAGCAAGATTTATCTCCTACGAGGCTGAAGGATCTTATCTCCTGTTGAGGTCGAAGCTCCTGAAAGCTTGGGGGAGATCTTATCTTCAGTTGAAGTTAA
>QRFJ01001301.1:176027-212300 GCA_006176705.1 Cocos nucifera | reverse complement strand
TCGAGGTTGAAGTTGGAGCTTGGAGGGATCTTATCTCAATCGAGATTGAAGTTGAGCTTGGGGGATACTTATCTCCAGTCGATGTTGAAGTTGGAGCTTGTGAGAGATCTTATCTCACCGAGGTTAAAGTTGGAGCTCGGAGGGAGATCTTATCTCCAAATCGATGTCTTGGGGGAGACTTATCTCCAGCCGAGGTTGAAGTTGAAGCTTGAGGGACATCTTATCTCCAGTCGAGGTTAAAGTTGAAGCTTGGAAGAGATCTTATCTCCAGCTGAGGTTGAAGAAGATCTTATCTCTTATACCAGAAGCCTTCTATCTAGTCTAAGAAAGAAGTTCAGCTTAATCTTTTCTTGTTATAATTCATAAAAGATAGGAATGTTGAAATAAGAATTCTCTATTGAAAAGTGGTTAACGATATTGTAAGTTTTCAAAATTTTAATGTTGACACTATATAGCTCCTTAATATCCTTTCTTGCCGATGTCCCCCGATCATGGTATTGATACTCCATGCAGAGATTGACTTCTTTAAGACCCCTCCCCCTAGGTCTCCTCCGATTGTGAAAGAGCCCTTGATTGCTCTCCTCTTGCTTCAGGCCGACGTCTGAGGAATTGATCCAGCCAGCTTCTCTTGATGAGCTCCTCGATTTTGTCTTGGAGCTGAATGTACTCTTCAATATCGTGGCCATGGTCACGATGGTAAAGACAGTACTTGCTTTGATTGCGCTTGTTTGGGGGAGATCATAATTCTTCTGGTCTTGGTAGCTGATTCTTAATTTCCATCAGAACTTGAGTTTTAGGAGCATTAAGGGGGACGTAGTTGTGGAACCTTCCAGAGGGAGAACTTCTTTCCATCCTTCTATCAAGAATTCTTTGATGATGAGCTCGAGAAGGAGTTCAGGCTAGCTTGCGCTCGGGGGGAGTCCTTAAGCATGGCCGAACTTCATTCGGCCCTCCTTCGGTGGTGGGTCTATTAGACTCGCCCTCCCGCTATTCTTCTATGGCTTTTTTATCCTTCAACTTGAAGGCTTTTTCTGCATGACCATATCCCTCAGCCCGAGCTTGTAGATCAGCAAAGTTCTTGGGGTACTTCTTCTCTAGAGAGAACAACAAATCATTCTTCTGAAGGCCACCCTTGAGTGCGGCCATCGCAATAGACTGATCCAGGTTCCAGACCTTCAATGTAGTAGCATTAAACTAGATGACATAAGTTCGGATAGATTCCCCCTCCTTCTACTTAATATTCATCAGAAAATCTGAACCTCGGTGGGGACGTCGGCTGTTGACGAAGTGAGCCATAAGCTGTTGGCTCATCTGGTCAAATAAGAAGATCGTACCTGACTTCAAAGTCGAGTACCAATTTTTTGTCAGTCCCTTTAAGGTAGATGGGAAAGCTCGGCATAAGATGGCGTCTGGTGCACCATGGAGCAGCATCATGGTCCGGAAGGCCTCTAGGTGATCGATCGGATCAGAAGTTCCATCGTAACTTTCAAGTTGGGAAAGCTTGAAGTTCGGCAGAATGAGCTCTTGCATAATTTAGAGAGAGAAAGGGGGATCGATGCAGACGTTGTCGTGGGGAGCCAAGGCAACGTGGTGGAGTTCTTCAATCCATCGACTCATTTCTTGGAGCCTTTGATTCAGGAGATCTTCACGATTGTTGATCTCTAAAATTTTGTGGTGGGACAGAAGCAAAGCTTCCCCCAAGGTTGAATCATGGTCTGAGCAATGGCTCTCCACCCTATGTTTCCTTTTTTGGAGGTCATCGATTGGCTAGCCCAAGTCGGCCATCTTTCAACCAGATCATGGGGCTCCGAAAAAGCCTGCTCCAATTGAATTAGCATTGGTGCCTGTCGATGTATAGCCTGCACCGCCTTTGTGAGACCGCAAACCTACTGGACCAGTAGGTTGAACTGCTCCGTATCCACTATGGCTGTAGGTGGAGCTTAAGTTATCGAAGTTGGAGTAGGAACAGATTGATCTGGATGGGATCTGACTGCAGAGGCCATTGATCATCAAGTCAAAGCTTTCCTGGGAGGCATTTTTGTTTTTGATTTTTTTTTTGGAAAGAACTCTAGAGAAGAAGAAGACTACTGAGCACTCCTTTAAGACCAAGAAAATCTTAGAAATAGAGGGCTCTTTCTCTAGCACCAATCCTGTTGGTGCAGAATCTAGTTGACGTTGGATCGAGCTAGAGTTGGGGAAGATGAGGTCGTCACTGGTGACCTGCAAAATAAAGTCTTATTAAGAGTCAGTGGTGGTGGCTCCGATAGAATCCTCCGATGATCAAGTTAGCTCTTCTGGCCAATAGAAATGGAGTGCTCGGATATGAATTCAGTAGAGTTTTAGGGAAGGAGTCAAGAGCTTAGAAAAAATGTATCTAGAGGATCCCTTTCTATAGACAAAGCTTGTTGTAACCATCTGATAGTGGGCCGCATGAAATTTATGATGGAAAGTGGTGTCGCTCGTAATAGACTGATAATGACAGTCATAACCATCCGATAGTGGGATTTTCTGTAGCAGACTGATAAATGACAATCATAATCATCTGAAGAAATTAGGTGTTCGAAATCAAACTTAAGGAGAAGTTCGAAAGAAGTTTGGCTCCTGAAGGAATCCGACTAAAAGAGATGTCTAGAAGGAGTTTAGCTTTTGAAAGAATTTGATTGAAGAAGAAGTTCGGAAGAAGTTTGGCTCTTGAAAAAATTCAACTGTTAAAGGAGTTCGGAAGGGATTCGGCTCCTGAAGGAATCTGATTGCTGAAAGAATCCGAAGAAGTTCGGCTCCTAGAGGAATCTGACTGAAGAAGATGTTTCGAAAGAAGTTTGGCTCTGAAGGAATTCAACTGCTGAAAGAATTTGAAGGAGTTCGACTCCTAAAGGAATTCGACTACTGCAAAAATTTGGAAGGAGTTCGGCTCCTGAAGAAATTCGAAAGGAGTTTGGCTCCTAGAGAAATCCGAAAGAAGTTCAGCTTCTGAAGGAATCTGAAAGGAGTTTGGCTCCTGAAGAAATTCGACTGCTATAGAAATTCGGAAGAGTTCGGCTCCTGGAGGAATCTGGAAGGAGTTCAGCTCCTGAAGAAATCTGATTGTTGGAGAAATCTGAAAGGAGTTTGGCTCCTGAAGGAATCCGACTGTTGGAGGAATCTGGAAGAATTTTAACTCTTGGAGGAATCTGGAAGGAGTTCGGCTCCTGAAGGAATCCGACTGCTGGAGGAATCTAGAAGAAGTTTAGCTCTTGAAGAAATCCAACTAAAGAAGAAGTCTAGAAGGAGTTCGGCTCTTGGAGAAATCTGACTGCTAGAGAAGTTCGGAAAAAGTTCGGCCACTGGAGGGTCCCGATTGATGGAGAAGCCTGCAAGTAGTTCGTGTAAAGTCCGAAAGAAGTTCGACCGCTGGAGGAGTTTGGCTGGGGTTCGACCGCTGGAGGAGTTCCGCTACTGAAGGAGTTCGATCGTTGGAGGGATTCAACCGCTAGAGGAAGAATTTTTTATCAAAGCTCTTCCATGATTATCAGTTGCATTAGGCTAAGCATCAGACTAGACTTCGGTGGGAGTGACATTTATCTCCAACAAAGCTAAGAACCATGGAACCAATCAGATTGAGCCAATAAACTTACCTCCTCCACCTCGTAGATCGGAAAGAGTTTTCCATCCCCCTGAAAGATACTTAGGTATTATTTCAGAGGAAGTAGAGGAAAATGTTCCTCATAGGTAATGGTGCTCATGGTGATGATCCCAAAACCTACAACGAGGCGATATCAGATATCGACTCCGAGAAATGGCTAGAGGCAATGCAGTCAGAAATTGACTCGATGCACTCAAACCAAGTCTGGACCTTGGTAGATCCACCAGAAGGTATAGTACCTATTGGGTGTAAATGGATCTTCAAGAGAAAGATTGGTGCAGATGGGAATGTGGAGACATTCAAGGCTAGACTAGTGGCAAAAGGTTATAGTCAACGCGAAGGCATTGACTATCAGGATACCTTTTCCCAGTAGGCTATGCTAAAATCCATCCGCACATTGCTTGCTGTTGCAGCCTATTTCGATTATGAAATATGGCAAATGGACGTGAAAACGGCATTCTTAAATGGATATCTTGAGGAAGATATCTATATGGAACAGCCGCTAGGTTTCACATCCAGTGATACTGATCACAAGGTTTGCAAGCTGCAAAGGTCCATATATGGACTTAAGCAAGCATCTCGGAGCTGGAACACTCATTTCAATGATGTGATCAAAAAGTTTGGTTTCATCAAAAATGAAGAGGAACCATGTGTTTTCAAAAAGGTCAGTGGGAGCGCTGTTGTCTTCCTCGTATTGTACGTGGATGACATCCTCCTTATTGGGAATGATATTCCCATGTTGACATCAGTCAAAATATGGTTGTCCAAGGAATTCTCCATGAAAGACCTAGGTGAAGCATCCTTTATTCTAGGAATTAAGGTCTATAGGGATAGACCGAATAGGATGCTAGGACTTTCACAGAAGATGTACATAGAGGAAGTACTAAAGAGGTTTAGTATGGAAAACTCTAAGAGGGGATTAATACCCTTCAGACATGGTATTCATCTTTCCAAGAAGATGTGCCCTAGCACACCTGAGGAAATAGAACGCATGAGCAAGATCCCTTATGCTTCTGCAATAGGGAGCCTCATGTATGCCATGCTATGTACACGACCTGATATAGCCCATGCTGTGAGTGTCACAAGCAGATATCAGTCAAATCCAGGTGAAGAACACTGGACTTCTGTGAAATGTATCCTTAAGTACTTGAGAAGAACTAAGGATATGATGTTGGTCTTTGGTAACGGAGAACTCCAAGTCCAGGGATACACAGACTCGGATTTCATGTCCGATATAGATGATCGAAAGTCGACATCTGGAAGTCTGTTTGTGTGCAATGGTGGTGCTGTCAGCTGGAAGAGTTCCAAGCAAACGGTGATAGCAGATTCCACCATGGAAGCAGAATATATCGCTGCATCAGAGGCTGCGAAGGAAGCATTCTGGTACAAGAAGTTTGCTGCAGAAATTCGAGTAATGCCATCAGATGCCATTCCTCTATACTGCGACAACAATGGCGCCATAGCCCTTGCTAAGGAGCCGAGGTCTCACCAAAAATCCAAGCACATTGAGCGGCGATACCACCTCATCCGCGATTACCTCGAGAAGGGTTACGTCGAGGTCAAGAGAGTCAACTCCACAGATAATGTGGCAGACCCACTTACAAAGCCGTTGGGCCAGCAGAAGATCGAAGCCCACCTTGAGAAGATGGGACTTAGACTTGTAGCCAATTGGCTTTAGGACAAGTGGGAGATTGTTAGATATATGTGCCCTAGAAGCCAGAATTGGCTGACACTTGTAATACACTTCTAGGGGCAAAATTATAATTTTGACTATAAATCAATAAAATGGGTTATTTTCTATCACATATGTGTATTTAGTGTCTGTGATACATCCTTTGAGTTAATGGTAATGATAATTCATATTTTCAAGAGTTGAAAATTTAAGACATGAATAATCATTATTAACTCATAAAATGCTCCCGACCATAGGATCATCACGAGGATGGTGATTGATCCGGAAAGGTTGGTGTACAATCGCTTCTCTTTAGTAGATGAGTCTTGAGTCTACGGTGTGGAGACACCAGAGCGAGAGTACAGGTACTCGTTAGAGAACGAGGGCACTGAGCGTGACCACCTCGAGTAGTCATTAGGGAAGTCTACCTTCTCGTCAATGACTGACTCGATGCTGCAGTAGTGTGTCTGGTTCTTTGACCTGAGATGCATCGGCAGTTCACCTTGAGGGTGTTATAGTTTGACTACACCATTACTCGGTCTCCTAGCCATTCGGAACCCTGAGGTGTATGTTGGCTATAGCATGTTCATTGTAGGAACTGGATTGCATCAAGATGGAATCTATCTACCTCGGTGGTAGAGGAGCAGCCCTATGATGATCATGAGAATCAAGTCCAGAAGCCCATGGCCATGGCAGAGTGAAATAATAGAAAGAGTTTCTATTTAGATTTTCACATTGGACTCGAATCGAATGATTACATCATATGACAGAGACTAGGGTTTGACGAGTTCACCTTAACCCTAATCTGATCGGGGCTCAAGATAGAAGAACTCTTAATCACACAGGTAGCTGCACCAAGAGGTTCGCATTCAGCTCTGATGGGTTGCCACCATATACTGCTAGGTGTCACTGGTGGATTTTGGGAGCAATTAGAATGATTTAGATGATCGATCATTCTAGCTGTTCGAATCAGAAGAGTTCTGAGATCCATCGAAAGGAGTTTCGATGATGTCGATGATAGAGATCATGACATATCCCATTACCATACAGAAACTGAACCTAACTGGGTCACACAAACAAGGGTTTGAATCTGGTGATCATCAATTGAACTAATCCTAGTTCAATTGATCTGAATGAGATTCAATTAGGTTCAAGAAAATCGTGCTAGCACTCGATTGAACCTAACGTTCTCTTTTTATAATCATAAATTTGGTTCATCTGGCTGAGCCAAAGGAGTTTGTGCTCAATCAGAGGCCTTGTCTTAGGTCTGACTGGAGGTTGTCCAGATTAGAAAAGGATTGTCTTATTCATTAGATGGATTTAAGACAATACCTACCATTTCTTGGTCACCTACTAATTTCCTATTTTTGGACATTTGGTCAACAGTTGACCATTGACACTTGGACATTTTGGCCATGTGTCATGCACCTATTGGAGAGCTGGTGGGGGCTCTTGTCCTCCTAGCTAGAACCTGAGGCAAGGAGAGGGGCACATGCCACCCCAGGCATGCACCCCAAGTAGATAAGGCGCCTAGGAGTCCCATACAGATTGGGACTTTAGGACTCCATTCCTTGATTGGGTTTAAATACCTAGGTGCCAAAGTTTTTTTTGATTTATCCTATCTTGGTGCCACCTATGTGGATTTCTGAGAGACTCTCATCTAAGTTGGAATCCAGATGACATCTATTCCCACCAATCAGATTTAGATCTGATTTCACATGAAGGCCTTGTGATTGGTTGAGGATCATGAGGAGTTGGATGGCACAGTAGGGTCTATTTAAACCCTATCTGCACCTAGGGTTAAAAAGGTCTTGCACAATTCCTGCACCCCAAGGCTGCCTCTCTTTCTCTTCCACACTCCATCTGATCTACTCTCTCCCCTCTCCATACCCAAGGAGTTGGGCATGGGTTCAAGTAACATCCAAGGAAGAAAGGTGCCCAGATTAGGAAAAAGGCAGCACCGCTGAAAGAGACGACTACTGCTTCTTCAAAAGAAGTTTTGAAGAACTTCAAGATCAAATCTAGATTTGATTTTTGAAGAGAAGATTCAAAAGGAGAAGACCTTCAGATCCTACTCGAGTGGACACTGGTAGAGGCCAAGCGCATGTGTGGCTCCTTCCAGAACCTTAGGATCAATTAGTATCATCACAGGATAATCTGATTATCCAAACAAGGAATGAAATTAAATTAAATTAAATTTTATTTTTATTTTATAATATTAGATCTTTAGGATCAAATCTGAGATATCTCAGATCTGATTGAGATCATAAAATTTTTTTAAAAAATATTTCTTTAGATTCAATCAAATCTGAATGATCCTATGTCAGAAAAATAGGATTTTTCCTTCACTCCCACCTCCCCTTGGCTCGTCTCCCTGTGGCTCACCTCTTGCCTTCCACCTCCCCGACTGCCTCCCACCTCCTCGCCTGGGCTACACCCTGCCCGCCTCCCCCTGGCTGCCTCCTCGAGCTCTCAGTTATGACCCTCGACCGCCTCTCACCTCCTCCTGACCTTCCTCCTCTTGACTCGCTTCTCTATGGCTGCCTCCCCGAGCCTCCAACCTCCTACCCCTGGCTATGCCTAGCCAGTCTCCCCTTGGCCACAAGCCCCCGCCACCTCCCACCTCCCTCCGACCTACCTCCCCTTAGCTCTTCTCTCCATGGCAGCCTTCTCGAGCCCCTAGTCTCCTCCCCTAGCAACACCTAGCCCACCTTCCCCCGGCTGCCTCCCTAAGCTCCTCGCTGCGAGCTCCCGGCTACCTCCCACCTCCCTCCCTCCCATCCTCGTGCCCTCATTTTTGCAGCCCCTGCCCTGCCACCCCCAGCCCATGGCCCCAACCTTATGGCCCCTGCTCCATCGATTTAATCCCGAGCTCTCATCCGTAACCACATCCCCAAGCCTCAGTCCCTACTCACTAGCCTATGCCTCCTCATGCCTCAATCCCTATGCGCTAGTCTGTGCCTCAGTCCTATATCATAGCCTATCTTTGTGATGGCTAATACCATCACTATAAGTTAATTATTTATTTAGATTATATTAATTAAATATAATTAGATATAAAAAAATTAATTAATTAAATATTAATTTAATTAGAAGTAGTATGGGACTTGGATCTCGGCATGCAGAGCACTTGAATCAAGAGAAGATCTGGGCAGCATTGCAAACACGAGGTCAAGAAGTGCTCTGCATGCTTGGTCTCGGCATGCAGAGCACTCAAACCGAGGCATAGTTTGGGTAGCATTGCAAACATGGGGTCAAGACGTGCCCTGCACGCTTGGATCTTGGCATGCAGAGTGCTCGAACCTAGGAAAGGTTCAAAAAGTATTGCAAACATAGAGTTAGGGCATGCCCTACGTGCTTGAGCCTCGGCTCCTAGCTAGCGTGCAAGGCATTCAGCCCTCGTGAGCCCTGCACGCTCAAACTGATGGTGTTAATTTTTAAAAATTAGTTTTAAATTAATAATATTTAAATTAATTATTTTAGATTTTTAGATTAGACTCTAGGATGGGATTTGCCTGGATGTCATTTTGGTGTGCTCGAGTAGCCTAGTCATATGGCATGCTCTAAGTCTGCATGTGCAGGACATGCATCCTAACTGTCCCTATTTACAATGATGTCCCTTACTTTTATGATTATACTTTTAGAAATATTGCATTCCTACTTCAAGGATGGACTCGTTATCCTTATAAGAAATGTGTCAATAGAGAAATGTTTGATAGGGATACTGTTGCCTTGAAGAACAACCTAAGAGGAGGGTAAATTGAATTTTTCAAAAGCTTTTTAAAATTAATAAGTGTATGTGCAGAATAAGAATACTTATATGCAAAAAATACAGTGCTTAAATGAGCTAAAAATAATTGTAGCTGATAAAAAGAGTCACACCCACAAAGATAAAGTTTTTATAATGATTCGATATCAAACCCAACATCTATGTCCACTCCTCAAGCACTTCACTTGAGAATTCTACTATAATCGCTAAGATTACAGTAAGATTATTTTTTCTGAATTCACAATCTTAATCTAGTTAATTTTATAGACTAATTAATCAAAACCTATCCCCAAGCCACTCCTAGGCTTGTACAAATCCGATTTAAGGCTTGGATGAGTCTATCCTCTAAGTTTCAACCTTATTAAAATTTAAAATACAAAAATTTGAAAGTATAGAAATTTGAATATAAACAAACTTCTTGAAGAGCCGATTTAAAGATTTGATGTATAAGTTAAGAGGTTAGAGGGCTTTTGTAAAGAATGCTCCCTTTTTTAACTTGAGAATGCCTTGATTGCATAGTAGGTTGAGTGGTTGAACTGCAATAAAAACTCTTTGAAAGCTCACTAGTAGGACTACACTAATTTTTTAAATATTTTTTGATATTTCTTTCTTTCTTATATTGATTCCTTGTGTTCCCTAGTAGGACTGTGCCAATTCTATGCAGTTTTGGAAACTAGTAGTTAGAGTTGTCAGAAGCTCCTGAGTCGACCTACCAGATTCTTGAGTTGGCTCTAGCCTCTCAGAAGTCGGCTCATGGATTTCTTGAGTTGACTCCAATAATAAGGTGAAAAATCCAGCATTCTATCTTTTCTATGCTTATGCCGGCTCTGCATGCTTGAGTTGGCTCCTGGGTTTCTTGAGTCGACTCCAACTATAGGATGAGAAATCCATCATTCTATTCTTGAACCAATGCCCTTTTGAGACATGAGTCGATGCATGCTTTTTCTAAGTCGACTCCTTAGCCGTGCCAATTCTTGAAGTGTACCAGATATGCGTGAGTTGGCTCACATTGAGCTTGAGTCAACTCCTTGCGATAGGGTCCAAAGTGCTATCTTTTGTTTTTGAGTCCTTGAGTTGGCTCATACTATTCTGAAGTTGACTCCTGATCTGTGCCAAATACTGAAACCATGCTAGAGTCAACTTAAGCCTCCCTTGAGGTGGCTCATAATCCGGTAAACTTTTAAAACATTTGGCTTAACCTTTTTTGCTCTTTTTTCTTGATTCTTTCAATCAAAAATATGGAGCTTCATCGAGATAGGTTCCTATCTTCCTGAATTTTATCTTACACACTTCAACCAATTTATTAGTATAAAAATTAAAATCAAATATCTTGTTATTCAACAAAATTAAACCTAGAGTTAACAATCTCCTTCTTTTTGATAATAATAAAACTTTTGATTTCATGCATAATATTTTCAATTTCAAAAACATTCAAGGTGAAGAGAATAACATTCCATATCAATTAAACATTTACAAATTTAGATTATACAATTTTTTTGTAATAATTTATTATTTCAATTATAATGATCCTCCCCCTATCTATTTATTAAAAGTAAAATGTGTCATCAACTAAGATATTTCAGAACTTTATGGTATGTGCCATTAATATGCCAACTTGTGCCAAATTCTCAAAATTTTATAATATGTGTCATTTGTTTCATATGGTATTTCATCGGCATTTGTTTCATTTGATTTCTAATTTTATAAAATGTTTGTTCTCCCCCTTTTTTATGCTTATCTTTTTCGCCCTCTTTTTGTTATCATCAAAGAAAAATAAATGATAAGGAAAAGATATAAAAGTAGACATTCATAGTGATAAAATGGAATACAATATTCATAGAAGTATGTACTACATATACAAAGAGACAGGCGATACAAGCACTTCCATATAGCACAAATGAGGTCCTAAGATAAAGTATCACCATTCAAGAACAAGGTGATACCAATATCATGACTGAATCCTAAAACATTACTCAGATATAAACTAAGACCTATAGATATAAAAGTACCTAAGTCCTAATAGATCACTCAGATGGAACATCAAGAGTGGTAGTTAAGCTGGCTCTAGTCACCATCCTACTCCTAGTGCGAGTGGATGGACCTCCTGCGGTGGCTCGAAAATATGTCCTAAGAGATCTAGAAGGAGGCTGAGTGGTCAAAGGCTGATTAGGTGCATAGTGAGGAGGCTCAAAAATCAAAGGTAGAACTGGATCAAAAGCGATGTCTGCATCTACCTTTGTTGCTTCAGCTGCTGCTGCCTCTATTGCTCGAATGTTGCTGCTGATCTTGGTAGAGCATGGGTCCTCCGAAGATTAACCATCTACCCCATAGAAACTAAGAGTGATGTAAGGAGTCTCGAGGACATATTGGAACACTTCCTCTACTCTACAAGCTATGCCAAATGCCCAATTTCAGAAGTCAGCCTAGCAATCTCGGTCTAGATCCCCTCTATTTGTGGTCTCAGTCCTTCCAAAATTGAGTGAGTGATTCGGGTAGCTGGTCATGATTGATCTGAGTTGATGAAGGATGAGCTCTTGCAAATCTACCTTAAGGAATAGTAAATGGATTAGTAGGCTATGCTGGAGGAATGTCTGCAGGCTAACTCGATCTGGCTTCATCTCAGGTTTACTACTAGTCCTATTTAGATGCTTTCTTGATCCATCTACCATTCATCCTATGATATCCTATTTAGGTAAGAGTCTTCTCTCCATAAGTGTTAGTGTGCTTCAGATCAATAGAAAGTTCTCCATCAGAGTCTATCCCAATCTTCCTAAAAATAGAGATCAGGCCCATGCCATAAGAAAGGCATGCCCTAGCCCTGCCTATACCATCCCTCATCTATTTGAAGATCAATAAGGGAGGTTGAGTTGTTGCCCTTGGATGATATAATCCAAGATGCTAGTCACTCTATCTAGGACTAAATTGAAGCAGTCGGTCTTCGAGAAAATGATTCTTGCCATAATATGGCTAAGCACCCTCATCTCAATAAACAAATTATTTGCTTCTAACTTAGAGATCCCTCCTATATCATCCCCCTCAGTGATCATCCTAAGAGCTAGATCCCTATCAAAAGGATGCTGCAGTGCTACTCCTTCAGTGGATAAACCCTAAATCTATCCAAGTCTCTTAGGGGTAAGAACAAAAGTAACACCTTTCATAGTGCATCTTAGATCATCAGTGCCTCTTGCCATACACCTATAGAACTCATGGACCAATCGAGGATAGGTGGGTTAGTTTATCGTAAAGAAATGCTCCCACTGTTGGTGACGGATCCAAGTACTGATTCTAAATTCTTTTCGATCAAAAAATTGAAAGTCTACATTTCTTCCAGTGGTGACCGATGATCCAGGAGCAAGGAAGAGCATGGAGTAGATGATTGGGGAATGGTGTTACCTGCATCAAAGTTGGAGTCTCCTTCACTTGAAGATTCTTGCTATTTTGTTGGATTTAGTCTTCTTTTGACAATGCACAACTTTCTCCTAGGCCCCATGGTACACCGTAGAGGAAGGATCCAAGAAAATCGGAGAAGATGACATGTGGAAAAGTCAATGGGGGGTCCCTCATGGCTTAGGAACTGTTCTAGGGTCCAACAGTGAAAGGATAAAGTGAGATGAAGAGGAAATGGTTCGAATCTAAAAATGAGGTTTTCGATCATGAGTTGACTCAAGGTTTTCATGAGTCAACTCTAGCATGAGTCAACTTTCTACTTAAGCATGAGTCAACTCCAACTCAAGTAATGTGAAATTTTAATTTTTAAAAAAATAAAAATAGATACATCTAGTTGATAGATACATCCAGTTGAGTAAATTGATCTTGAGTTCTCTATTTCAAACTTTTTCAAAATTTTTCTTATGTACTTTATTTGGTCTAGAAAGATCTCCTCTTCGCTTTGCTTAATCTAGAGTCCAAGAAAGAAGTTTAGTTCATCCATCATACTCATCTCGAACTCTTCCTGTATAAGTTTAGCAAACTCTTGGCAAAAATTTTCATTAGAAACATTGAATATAATATCTTCTATATAAATTTGTATTACTAATAAGTCCTCATTCTTTTTTTAAAAAAGTAGAGTTTTATCAATATTTTCTTTAGAGAACTTATTATCAGTTAAAAATTTATTTAGTCTTTTATACCATGCTCTAGAAGCTTGTTTTAAATCATAAAGTACCTTATATAATTTATAAACATGATTAGGATGTATATGACTTTCAAATCTAGATAATTGTTCCACATATACTTTCTTGGCTATGTATTTATTTAAGAAGCACTCTTAACATCCATTTGATATAATTTAAAATTTATAAAATATGCAAATGTATGTAGTAGCCTAATTGCTTCTAATCTAGCGATTGGAGCAAAAATTTCATCAAAATCAATACCTTCCTCTTGATTATATCCTTTAGCTACTAACTAAACTTTATTTCTAATGATTATTCTATTTTCATCTAGTTTATTTTTAAATATCCATTTAGTTTCAATTACTGGATGGTCACTTGGCTTATTAACTAAGGTATATACTTTATTTCTTTCAAATTGATTTAATTCTTCATGCATTGCATTTATCTAGTTTGGATCATTTTCAGCTTCTTTTATAGTTTTAAGTTTAGTTTGAGATACAAAGGCTAGATATTTATTGATTATGATGGATCACCAACAATTTGATCACTGGGATGGCTAAGTGCATACCTTCATTTTTTTGGCAAACTTTGAATTTGAGTGTCATCAAGATTTTCATCTTTAGTTTTAGCTTTTTTCTCCTTTATATTATCTTGAGTTATTGATTCTTTGAGTATAACTTTCTTCATTTCTTTCTCAATTATTCCTGCATCATCATCAGCCATATCCTCTTTTGTAGAAGGTAAGTCATTAGTTTCATCAAATATCCTATGTATAAATTCTTCAGCAACTAATGTACGTTTGTTAAAAATCCTATGTACTTTACTAGAGTAAGAATATCCTAAAATGATGCCTTCATCAGATTATGCATCAAATTTGCCTAAGTTATCTTTACCATTATTTGGAATAAAACATTTACAACCAAAAATATGAAAGTAACTAATGTTTAGTTTTCTATTTTTCCAAAGTTCATAAGAGATTTTTTTTAATATCGGTCTTATCAATGCTTTATTTAGAATATAACATGCTGTATTGATAGCTTTAGTCCAAAAATATTTTGGAAGATGGCTTTAACATAACATGGTTTGAATTATTTTCTCTAAGGTTCTATTTTTTCTTTCAATAATTTTATTTTATTGAGATGTTCTAGGAGTGAAAAAATTATGTTCAATCCCTATTTCATTATAAAAAGTTTCAAAATATTGGTTTTTAAATTCTATTCCATGATCACTTCTAACACAAATAATAGAAAGATTTTTTTCATTTGAAATTTTCTTAAAAAACTTAGTAAATACAGAAAAAACTTTATCTTTTTGTGCTAAAAATAAAATCTAAATAAATCTCAAAAAATAATCAACAATTACAAGTCCATATTTTTTATCATTTAGGCTTGTGGTCCTAGTTGGTCCAAGTAAGTCTATGTGAAATAGTTTAAAAAGTCTAAAAGTTGAAATAATATTTTTTGATTTGAAAGAGCTTCTAGTTTGTTTTTCTAATTGATAAGTATCAAAAATTTTATTTTTCTTAAAGTTAAGTTTTTGCAAACTTTTTATAAGATTCCTTTTAATTAGTTTAGAAATCAAATCTATATTAGCTTGCCTTAGTCTACAATGCCATAGCCAACTATTTTTATTGATCTTAGCATTCATTGCAACTAAAAATTGGCTCTTTTTGGTGGAAGAATCATCCAAATCTACTGAGTATACATTTTCAAGTCTATGTCCAATAAGAGCAATTCTATTATCAATGGGACTAGTAATTATACATAAGAGTGATTCAAAAACTACTTTAAACCTTTTATCATAAAGTTGATTTATGCTCAATAAGTTATGCTTTAAGCCATCTACTAAGAGTATATTATCTATAAAGGTAGAAGGAGTGATACATATTTTACCACTTTCGATGATGTAGCCTTTGCCATTATCACCAAAGGTCACAACTCTCCCTTAGCTTCAAGAGTGATAAAGTGCTCCTTATCATCTATCATGCATCTTGAGCAGCCACTATCTAAATATCATTTTGCTTTCTTTCTATCGATTGCAAGATACACCTATAATCATAAATCAAGTGGAGGTTTTAGGTACTTATTGATGTAAAATCTGATTGATGTCGGAATCGAGCTGGAGCTGGAGAAGATGAGGTCGCCGTCGAAAACCTGCAAGATAAGTCCTAACCGAAGTCAGGGGTGGTGGCTCCGGCAGGATCCTCCAATGATCAAGTTAGCTCTTCTGACCAATAGAAATGGAGTGCTCAGAAAAGAAAGTAGCAGAGTTTGGGAAAGGAGAAGAGAACTTTAGCTGTAAACATATCTGGAGGATCCTTTTTATTGGCGGAGCTTGTAACAAACTGAAAGCGACAACCGTAACCGTCTGGTAGTGAGCCACTCGGGGCCACGTAAAGTTTGTTATGGAGAGTAGTATCTATTGTCGTGATATGCCAGTTTGTTGGGATTTAATAGTTGAGGTTCGAAGGAGTAGACGTTGGCTAGTGAAGAACTTTGAGTTATATCAATTCCAAAGGAATTCAGACTCCCCTAAGATAGTCTATGTGCGAATTGGTCCATGCTGTGTATAGAACCGAATTCATGTAAGAGAGGAGATCCTTCTGGATGACTGCAGGAAGTTCGGTCGAAAGGGATTCAGAAGCTCTGCGACTGAAGAAATCTAGAAGGAAGTCTATTGAAGAAGAATCCAAGAGTAGTTCTGCTGGAAGGGAAAGCTTGACTGAAGGACAAGAACTCCAAAAATAATCATATTGGAGAACCCTAGAAGGAGGTCCGCTGAAGAAGCAAATACATATCAACGGATCGCCCCCTAGCTAATGTAAGAAGTTCGGATGGACGGGGGTTGATGGAAAAGCAATCAGCTGGTGTCAGGGAGGAGATCAATGGAGAGGACGTCAGCTGGGGGAAATTTGCCTGAAAGGAGCGAAAGAGGATCTGCTTGGAGAGGGTCTGTTTATTTATTCCTTCGAAGCTCAGCTGCCTTTGAGACCATCTAGAGGCTAATATAAAGGAGACGAGGTCCTTCTTGATGCAGGAATCTCGAGGTCTGCTACTCTTAGTATATTATGAGAGTTCGTCTGGAGAAAAGTTTCATTGATCTGATGTTGGTCCAACATCGAACAGCTTAGATGGCTTTTTGCTAGGGAGAGATTAAAAGAGTGCTATGGTCGGCTAAACCAAGCTACAACTAGACCTGTTACTCAGCTATCTAGGGGTTGTCATCACTATTTAAGTTTGTCCGAGTGAAATCTATAATGCCCTATAGGTTCTGGGGATATTCGAAGGAGTTAGAAATCTAACTGAAGAAGATCGGCCGATAAATTCAAATTGGAGGACTGTAGTTTCGATGCCTGAGTGTAAATTCTTCATCGGCCAAAATTAGGCGTGGCTACCTTCACCGGATGAAGTCACCTGAAGGCTCGGTATCCTACTGGACTTTGATAGAAAAAGGGTTTACATCCAATAGAAGTCCCTCCTACTCATGAATTCTAAGTTTGAATGAAGGGAGTAAAAAATTATGAGTGCCAAAGTCCTTTTTCTATTCTCATGCTGGTGCCAAAATTTTTTAAATATGAGGTGATCCAAAAAGATAAATTCTTGGAATTTTTGCCAAAGCATTATCCTGGGTATGGCATAGTAAAGGTTCTGCCTGTTGTCATTCTATCGCTATGATGAGTGAGACACGCGTCAACCCGAGGTTGATCGATAGAGGCTTGTGCTCATAACCATCTTGGACTCTTATGGCTATTTAAGTCCTTCTTCTTTGAGGGTTTCATCTCACTCAGGTCCCTCTCTTTCCCTCTGGTCTCCTTCTTCCTTCTTGCTGTAGAGCTCCGACATCTTCCATCGACTCCTTCGATTCTTGGGGATTCTCTGCTTTCCATTGAGCCTGCCGCCTTTTCACTCTTTTTAGTTGATTTAGGTTAGTTTCTAAACCTTTTTCTTTGATTATCCATACCTTTTGTCATCTCTACCCATTCTGTTTCTTTGAGAGAGTCTTAGATTTTATTTTTCTTGATTTTTTAAAAATTTTCTTCACTTTAGTTTGATCCTCATGTCCTCTGAAGAGTCCTAATCGATCGGTTCTAGGAGTTCGGCTTGTTTAGCTCTAATGGACCTTCCTCATAAGGATCCCGAGCCTGTAGAAGTACCTCGACCATTCTTCATCCCTAATACTATTTCATACAAACTTCAGTCTGAAGATCTTTCATTGATTAGGATCTAGTTCAGAATTTTCTCCGACTGCGAACTTGAACTCAGCCCCAGTGATCGAGCTAGCTTTCCTTCTCTCGGTCGAACTAACTTGTATGTTGAAACCCTTCGAGAGAGACTTCAACTACCGATACCTTCTTTTGTAGCCAAATTGTTTAGATTTTTAAACATTTCTTTCACCACAATGGCACCAAACTTCTTTAGATTTATCATAGGATTTCTCTTTTGATGCATCATGGCCGATGTCCGACCTTTCATCTTCCTATTCTATAATTTCTTTACTTTCAAACATCATTCAACTGTCAAAGACTGATGGTATGTGTCTTCCTAGTTCGACAAGAAGGGGTTGCTCAAGGGCGCCCCCTCTTCCATTCATAACTGGAAGGAGAAATTCTTTTTTTATTTTCTGTTCTTCCTTAGAACTAGGACTTTCTTTATGGAGAAAAATAAGGGACTCAATTCATTGAGCTCCTGAGCTTGAGAAAGAGGAATGAGATTCGACTAACAAGTTGAAGAACTTTTGAGCCCCTCCGATCTCCAAGCTCCTAGAGAATCATACCTTGATCAACTTTGGTCTCAGTCCTCTCAATCTGGCAGGTAGTACTCCGTAGCCTACCAATTATGCATGGTCTCCTTTCTTTTTCTAATCCTAGTTTCTTCTTCTGCAGAGATGACTCCTAAGGAGCGAAATTGCCTGACTTTGGGGATCAAGTCCCTCAAGAGGAAGGATGGCTCTGTCGAGGAGACATCGAAGAAGGCTCGCACTGATGAGGCAACCCCAATCGTGTTGATCCCAACAGCGCCCATCTTTGACTCCGACATGGCCACATTAGCTCTGATCTCACCTTGAGAGGATGCCGCCATCACACCTCCCGAGCAGTGCGAGGTCGTCGAGAAGAAGAAGAAGAAAAAGGATGCCATCAAGAAAAAGATGAAGAGGGTGGCAAAGAGTTTGAGTGGCGAAGGCTCCAATCAAGAGTGAGCTTCCTTGGACGATCGAGAGGTCATCCAATCCCTAATGAAGGAGAGCATCCTCCTGTATATTGTTGAGAAAATGATTGGGACAAAGGACACTAAGAGATTTGATGAGTCTTTCACCGCCTATCTCATGGTGACCCATTCTTCCGAACTTGTTTGAATGAAGGGTGCGCTTTTAAAGTTTTGACTTAATTTCTTTCTGTCTTATAGCTGGAGCATTACTTATTTGCCCACTCGAAGGCTATCGATCTCTACCAGGTCAAGGCTTCTAAAGCCCTGTAGGAGGTTCAAGCAGAGGCCAAGAGGGTTTGGATCGAGGTCGATCATTTGAAGGCGGCCTTGAAAATTCAAACCATAGGGATCGAGCACCTTCAGAAGACATCGCGAAAAGAGGAAGAGGTTTCTGCGGGGCTGAGGGTGGCCTTGACCCTCTCCAAAGACAAAAAGAAGAAGATCGAAGAGGAGGTCAGCATCGAGAGGAAGAGGGCTGTTGAAGCCTTCAAGTCCTCCAAAGCAATGGAGGGTATCAAGATTGCGTTCGTCCAGGAAGCCTTCTTAGAGGGGTTTAAGATCTATATAAGAAAAGTCACGAAGAATTTTCCTAGAGTGGAGCTTGACTTTCTGACAGATGAACCTGATGGCGAAGCCAATCCCTCCAACATCGATGCCACATCTCCTACCACCGAGCCCGCCCTAGGTGTTCCCAAATTATAGCTGAAGCTCCCGAGTCCATTCCCGAGCCTCTGAAGCTGCAAGGGATGTACCGACCTCACCTGACCCTGCACCAATC
Source organism: Cocos nucifera (assembly GCA_006176705.1). Taxonomy (NCBI): domain Eukaryota; kingdom Viridiplantae; phylum Streptophyta; class Magnoliopsida; order Arecales; family Arecaceae; genus Cocos; species Cocos nucifera. The sequence continues at coordinate 193,140 of QRFJ01001301.1, read as the reverse complement.
GAGATTGAAAATCTTTGATTACTTGTACCTTTCTTTTTTTTTCTTTTTTTTTTGCTGTACTTAAATATTTTAAGAAATGAAAATGAACTTTCTTTTTTTTACACTTGTGCCATTGTGAATGTCATTTAGAATCCTTCTGGTGATCGCAGTCAAAGCCCATCACCTCCAAATGATGCCGAGCCGCTGCCTCAAGGCATTCCTCTAAAACCTCTAATCAAGGATTTAAAAAAGGAGGTTCATCACCTAAAGAAAAAGTTGAAGAAGATGGAGGACGACCTTCGAGCTTCTTGAAAGAATGCTTCGAAGGCGACCAAAGAGGTCACTCACCTCCAAAGTTTACACATGAAGGATGCTGCGAGCTTCAGCATCTAGAAAGATAGTTTCAAGAAGGAGATCACCGATCTCAAGAGGAATGTCAGTGATAAATCCTAGGTGCAAATGACGAAGATCAGCTCTCTCAAAGCCGATCTCAAGACGGCAAGTGAGAAGATCCAACTTCTGGAGGGGAGCTCGCCGTGGTCCTCCGACAAGGCATGATTCGAGTGGGACTGATCGATAAGATTTTTCGCTCTTCAAAAGTAGCTGCATGATGCCAAGCTCACATATGAGACTTATTGATTGGGCTGGAATGATAGGATGTCCAAGCTAGAACAAAAACTTTGTGCCTCCAACAATGAAGTAGCCTAGCTCCAACCATAGTTTCATGATGGCTTTTGAGTTGGTACAAGCAGGAAGATCAAAGAGATTGCCTCCTTGAGGAGGACCATTGATGAACTTTGGGAGTCGATCAATGTGAAAAAGGATAAGGTGCAGCGACTGAAGCTCGAGTTGACTTATGAGCATCAAGCTACCAAGGATGTGAAGGTCGAGTCCGAGGTCCTGAGGAGGAGGTTGTGAGAGTCAGAGGAGAACTACTGCCAAGCTGATAGGATGTTTCGTGATAATATAATGAGGTGGAGGGAGCTCGAGGAGGAGGTCGACCATCTAAAAGAATCTTTGGTGATGGCCATTAGCTCAAAGTCTGAGGAGTCCGACCCTTCTTAGGATTTTGACGGTCTTTCTCTCTTTTTTTTTTTATGTAATCGATCTTGCTGATCTGTGTTTTGCATGTAATAAACTTATTTTTGTAATAAAATGGTACCTTTCTTGTTACTCTCATTTTGCATGAATTCAAAGCTTGCTCATGACTTTACTTTCTTCACTTGATTTTTCTTTGCATTTTCTTCTAATGAGATGCTTGTTGTGGATGCCGAGCTGGGATCTCTTCTGCGAACCAAGATAGGGTTTCACTTTTCATATTTTAACATAGTCAGGTCGTTACAGAAAGGACACGTGTAAGGGTTGTCGGTAGGATTTCTCCTTTCCTCTCATTTTTGGTCAACGAGGTCCTGACTTATGCTCACGTTAGGATAAGATTTTTCTTCTGTTCCCAACATGGCTTGTGGGGGTGCATTAAGGCTATTGTCAGGGCCTCTTTCTTCATCTCATCTTAAATTGATGAGGCATTCGACTTTGCTCATGTTAGGACGAGGTCCTCCTCCTATTTCTAACATGGTTGTAGGGGCACATTCGAGCCATTGTCAGGGCCTCTCCCCTCATCTCATCTTAAATTAATGGAGCCTTCAACTTTATTTATGTTAGGACGAGATTCTCCTCCTGTTCCTAACATGATTGTAGGGGCACATTAGGTCCGTTGTCACGGCCTCTCCCCTCATCTCATCTTAAATTAATGAGACCTTTGACTTTGCTCATATTAGGATGAGGTCCTCCTCCTGTTTTCTAACATGACTGTAAGGATACATTAGGACTGTTTTCAGGGCCTCTCCCCTCATCTCGTCTTAAATTAATGAGATCTTCAACTTTGCTCATGTTAGGATGAGGTCCTTCTATTCCTAACATGGTTGTAGGGATGCATTAGGACCATTGTTAGAGCCTCCTCCCTCATCTCCTCTTAAATTAATGAGGCCTTCTACTTTGCTCATGTTAGGATGAGGTCCTCCTCCAGTTTCTAATATGGCTGTAGGGATACATTAGGACCGTTGTCAGGGCCTTTTTTCTCATCTCGTCTTAAATTAATGAGGTCTTCGACTTTACTCATGTTAGGATAAAGTCCTTCTCCTGTTCCTAACATGGCCATTTTTGATTATTTCAGAGAGTTATTTTCTATCATCACATGATTTTCGCAATAAAAAATAATAATACTGAAATAGAGGAGCTTTATCGAGGGTAAATTACTGATAGTATATTCTTAGATTTTCTGAATTCCAAGGCCGTGAAAATGTTGCTCCTTTGAGCTTCTTCAGGCGATAGATTTCAGATCGGACAACCTCCTCTACTCTATATGGGCCTTTTCAATTCGAAGTGAGCTTTTCTTGATCCTGAGGTTGTGAAATAGCCGCTTGTCGAAGTATCAAGTCTTCCACTTTGAATATTTTATCTTTGACTTTAGAGTTATAGTAGCAAGCTACTTTTTGCTTATAGACTGCCATCCGAACTTAAGCTCTTTTCTTTTTTTTCTCCAACAAGTCGAGGTTGGCCCTGAGGTCCTATGAGTTGTGCTACTCATTGAATACTATGACTCATGCTGATGGAAGTTTAAGTTCTATTGGGATGACCGCTTCTATTTTAAAAGCTAAGGCAAATGGGATCTCTCCAATTAGCAATCTTTGGGTAGCTCGGTATGCCCAAAGCATGTGATAGAGTTCGTGCACCCAAGTCTTCTTTGCTCGTTCAAGTCTTGCTTTGATGCCTTACAACAAGGTTCTATTGGTCACTTCAGCTTCGCCATTTACTTGTAGATGGGCTACTGATGTAAAATGATGGAAGATGTTTAAATCTTTACAAAATTTGATAAATTTTGCTCCAACAAACTATTGCCCATTATCTATTATGAAGATCCAAAGTAGGCCAAATCTACAAACAATCGACTTCCAGATGAAGTCCTGTACTTTTGCTTTAGTGATTTTTGCTAGAGATTCAACCTCGACCCAATTTGTAAAATAATCTGTTGCCACCAAGAGGAACTTATATTGTCTGATTGCCATGGAAAAAGCTCCAAGTATGTCCATTCCCCACTGAGAGAATGGCCATGGGGCACTAAGGGGTGTAAGTTCGAAAGTCGGCTACCTTTGAATGTTTACATTTCTCTGACATCGATCACATTTTTTGACATATTCTATAGAATCATGGTATAAGATTGGTCAATAGTAATCCTACCAAAATAGTCTGTGTGATAAGAATTTGGCCCCGATATGACTTCCATAGATTCCTTCATGCACTTTTCATAATGCAAAGTCGACTTCTGAAGGTTGGAGACATCTCAGGAGTGGTAGAAAATATGATCTTTGATACAGCTTGCCTTCATACAGAATATACCGAGAGGCTTGATTTCTGAGTTTTCAAGCTTCTTTGGGATTATAAGAAAGAGCTCCATCCTTAAGGTAGACAACTAGCGGGTTGATCCAGCCCGACTCATGCTCGAGTTGCATAATGGATTGCGACTCCTCCGAACTTGGGTATTTCAAAACTTCAAAAAATACTTCCTTGGGCAGTTCGACTAGGGCTAAAGTGATCAACTTAGAGAGAAGGTTGGCTCTGATATTTTCTACCCTCAAAATTTGTTGGATGCTAAAATTATTGAAGGTCATAGTCAAGTTCTTCATTTTCTCAAGATATTTTATCATACTTTTCTCTCGAGCTTCATAACTACCTTTAACCTATTCGACCATCAGTTGAAAATCACTGTAGACTTGGAGCTGATTTGCTTCTAACTCTTTAGCTATTTTTAATCCAACAATCAAAGCTTCATATTAGGCCCCATTATTAGTTGTAGGGAACTCAAAGCACAGTGTGTATTTGACGATGATCCCCTTTAGGTTCACCAAGATTAGCCCTGCACCTGCACCGAAAGCATTAGATGAGCCATGTACATATAGGACCCAAAAATCTTCAGGAAAGTCAGCTTTTTCTTCAAAGGAGCTCAGCTATAGCCACAGAATGCTAATTTCGTTCTGTTCAAGCTTGGCTTCATTAAGAATGGTGCATTCAACTATAAAATCTATCAATACTTGGGCTTTGATCAACGGTCGAGGTCGGTAGTTGATGTCAAATTCTGTAAGCTCGATTGTCCATTTTGCGATTCTTCTGGAGGCATCCATTCGATGAAGGACTGCTTTAATTGGTTGATCAGTGAGGAGAGTTATGGTGTACCCTTGAAAATAAGATCGGAGCCTCCGAGCTGCAATCAGCAAAGCATAAGTTAGTTTTTCTAACTTAGTATATCTGATCTCGGCATCCCTCAAGACTCAGCTCATGTAGTAGATCGATTGCTATAATTTTGCCTCCTCTTTGACTAGAATTGCCATAAGGGCCGCTGGGGAGACCGCCAGGTACAAAAATAATTTCTCTCCAAATTCGAACTTTGCTAATAGGGGAGGTGAACAGAGGTAGTCTTTGAACTCTTTAAAGGCTTATTGACATTCGATGGTCCAACGAAAGTTTTTTGGCTGTTTAAAGATCTAAAAGAAGGGCATGCATCGTTCGGTCGACCTCGAGATGAAATGGTTCAAGGACACCACCTTTTCAGTCAGGCGCTGAACTTCTTTGATTGATTTTGGAGTAGTCATCTCTTGAATGGCTTGAATCTTCTCCGGATTTGCTTCGATTTCGTGCCTCGACATCATGAATCCTAAGAACTTTTCCAAAGTTACACCAAAGGCGTACTTGTTTGGGTTCAGCTTCATCTTATATTTTTTGAGGGCACTGATGGTTTCTTCAAGGTCAGAAATGTGATTTATTGAAGCTCGGCTCTTGACAAGCATATCGTCTACATATACTTTCATGTTGCGGTCAATCTGCTTCTTGAAGATTTTATTGATCAGGCATTGGTATGTTGTCCCTATATTTTGTAGTCCAAAAGGCATAACCCTATAACAGTAAAGACCACGATTAGTAATAAAAGTAGTCTTCTCCTCATCCTCTGGTGCCATCTGGATTTGGTTATAGTCGAAAAAGGCATCCATGAAGGTGAGGAGCTCGTGGCCCGAGATCGCATCCACTAGTTGATTAATCCTGGGTAGGGGGTAGCTATCTTTTGGATAGGCTTTGTTTAACTTTTTGAAGTCTATTCACATTCTCCACTTATCGTTCACCTTTTTGACAAGCACGATGTTGAAAACCCAGATCGGATAGTTGACTTCTTGAATAAATCCGATCTTAAGGAGCTTGTTAACTTCCTCTACAATTGCTTTCTATCTCTGATAAGTGGTAAAAATATACTAATAAAAGTATTAAATTATAAAATAAATTAATCTATTTTTTAGAAATTAATATTTTTATTAATCTTATGTAGGAAAGAAGGCTACCAATATGAAGATCTTATTTTTTTGGTTCAGATGAAATAAATTTCAGGCAAAATGGACTTCAAACGAGCCCAAAATTGAATTTCAAAAAAAAAAAATCGGTCTAGTTCAAATCGGTTTAGAAAAATTGGCTCAGCAGACCGCCCGGTTCAACCGCATCCAATAGACTGACCCGCTGATGCAGCACTGATGATAGGCTGACGTCAACATTTTTCACGATGCACGATGGATCGATTGGAGGGCATTTCGAGAATTTCATATGAAGAAGCGCGCTCCGATTGGCTAAAGAATGCGGCGGTCCACGCAATACCAGGCTCGTGTATGATCTATAAAGGGCAATTTAGAAATTTTGCCTGATCCAATGGGCGCCTTTCACTAGGATTTGATCGGACGGTCGAAATGCATGCACTGACGAATGGCATCCGCGACTCCCGATCGAGATCCAACGGCTGAGATTCATCCCAACGTTAAACTAAAGATCAGAAGCCTTCCTGTGCGCGATCTAATGGCGTAGATTCAATCCAACGATTGATCCAATGGCTGGCATGAATTTCAACTTGATATGGAATATTTTAAAGGGTTTTTAAGTAATTTTTGGACCATTTGATCAACATCCAACGGTTAGAATCATCTAGGATCCTAATTTGAGTTGTTTTGAGAGTCTTAAACCTAATTTTCAAAGAATTTCGATGGAAAATCTTCCTCTTAGCCTAGAAAAATAGAGGACCTACTGTTGTCGTAAAAAAAAAGGAGGGAGAGTGAGAGAAATATAAAAAAGAGAGAGAGAGGAGAGACAGTAAAAAAAAAGAAGAAAAAGAAAAAGAAGAGAAAGAGAGGAGAGAGGTAGAAAGAGAAGAGAGATTTTTGAGAGAAAGGAAAGGGATTTTAAATTTTTTTTTTTCGATAATCAGAACAGTGATCAAGGAGCTTCTTCTTCTTCATCAAGTTCTCCACACTAAGAGCAACGGACAATCAATTTCAGCAATCAAACAGTCTAATTTCTTTATGCTTTTTATTTTATTTACTATTTTTGAACTTGTTATCATGAACTAAATTTTCTTTTACTAAGGCTAAGGTGTAGCCACTCTTTTGATGCAATATTCAGTATGATTTATTTTTAATTTAAATTTTATTCATGAGGAGTATATAAATCTGATCTTAATGCTTTTAGATTACTGGCCATCTTCTAATTGATCTGATGAACATAGATGTTACGGACCAAGTACATCTATGTTATTGCTTCTTGATTATATACCTTGTATTATGAATCAAATTAGAATTCATATGCATGCAGAAATTTTAGTGCGCTTTGGATGCAGCGTATTTTAATTAGAGGGTTTCACAAAACTTAATGCATTAATATTTATTTAAATTACACCTGGACCAAAGGATAATTAATAAATATTGATAGTTTTGCTATGCCTGGACCAAAGGATAGTGAATAAATTAGGAGACTCCACCGTCACATGAAATAAAATTAATCTAATAAATCTGAATATTGTATTGACTGAGTTGGTGAACCGATTGCCTTAGTAATCCATTGCTCTTAAGTTTAAAATCCCTAATAATTTACACTCTCTCTATTTTCTTAAAATTTTTAATTATTTTTTTATTTTGTTCTTTAATTTCTTATTCTCATAAATCGATCTTCTAAATAAAGCATAGGAAAGAGCTTTTCAGTACTTATTTTTCAATCCTCTAGGGACGATACTCTACTCATTCACTTTATTACTTGATCGACTGGTGCACTTGCCATAGCTATAAATTAGCACGCATCAAGTTTTTGGCACCGTTGCCGGGGATTGTGTCTAAAATAATATTAAAATTTTGATCCTAGCTTTACTTTAGAAATTTATTTTTAATTTTTATTATTTAAAAAAAAAAAATTTGTTCAGTGCATGACACGTACTGGACATAGTAACTTACTACCTTTAGATCCAGAAATTGAAAGGACCATTAGAAGACTACAACAAGAAAGAAACATGGCAGCTGAAGATCCTAACGACATCAATCTAGGATTGGATATGGCGACCGAAGGACAGCATGAAGCTATTCGACCAGTACATCATCCATTAAATGATTACATCACACCATCTATAGCCGATGCAGCTTCGAGCATCAGGAGACCGCCTGTACGAGCAAACAACTTCGAAATAAAATCGGCGATGATCCAGATGATTCAATCAACTGTCCAATTCAGTGGACACGTGCATGATGATCCGAATGCCCATATTTCTAATTTTCTTGAACTTTGCGATACTTTTAAAATTAATGGGGTGTCGGATGATGCTATTAGATTAAGGTTATTTCCTTTCTCTTTATGGGACAAAGCTAAGAGTTGGCTTCATTCTCTTCCTGCAGGTTCTATCACAACTTGGGATGTCCTAGCCCAAAAATTCTTAGCCAAGTACTTTCCACCTTCCAAGACTGCCAAGATGCGCAACGATATCACTTCTTTTATGCAGATGGACATGGAGACACTATATGAGGCTTGGGAGCATTTCAAGGAACTGCTGAGGAGATGTCCACATCATCAACTACCGTATGGCTTCAGGTACAAACTTTCTATAATGGTTTATCTCCTACTAATCGTTCTATGATTGATGCAGCAGCAGGAGGAACCATTAATCGAAAAATGGAGGAAGAAGCCTTCGATCTGATCGATGAGATGGCATCAAATAGCTATCAATGGCAGACAGAATGCATGATGCCAAAAAGACTAGCAGCTGTGCAGGGAGTAGATTGCGTGCCAACCTTACTAGCTGAAATTGCAGCCCTTAGAGCCGAAGTCAACAACTTGAAAGGGAACAGCTATGCATGTTCAGAGCATTACTTGTGACCTGTGTGGAGGAGGACACGATACGAGCAATTGCCAGACAGGTAATCCTTTTGCTAAAACAACTGATACAGCTAATTATATTGGTAATTTTTTCAGGCCGCAACAAAATAATCCCTACTCCAACACATACAATCAAGGGTGGAGGCAGCACCCAAATTTCTCATGGAGCAATCAAAATGCAGCACAACAGCCACCCCCGGGATTCCAAGTACCTGAAAAGAAGTCCAACATGGAAGAGCTGATGGTCAAATTTATGCAAAACCAAGAAGCAACTATAAAAAATTTGGAAGCCAAACTTAGGCAGGACCAAACAGCAGCAATTCAAAACTTGGAGATGCAAATAGGTCAAATGGCTAAGATAATCTCCGAGAGACCTCAAGGGATCCTTGCCCAGCAACACGGAGACCAATCCAAGGGAGCAAGTCAATGCTATCACCCTAAGAAGTGGTACAAAGCTGGAGGAGCCACATCAGAAGAAAGAGACTGAAGAGCCAACTACAAATAAGGAACCATCAACTAAAATTCGTCAGTCACCAAAACAACCAGCAGATGGATGGTCTCCAGGTATACGGTTTGCTGATCCAAATGTGAAGCCCTACGTGCCGCCACTACCATTCCCAGAGAGACAAATACAGCATCCAGATAAGAAATTTTCTAACTTTTTCAAAATTTTAAAGAATTTACATATTAATATTTCTTTTGTAGATGCTATTACTCAAATGCCCAGGTATGCCAAGTTTCTCAAAGAAATCCTAACAAATAAGAAAAAGCTGAAGGAGCATGAGAGAATAAATTTGAATGAAGAATGCTCAGCAATACTTCAAAATAAATTACCACAGAAGCTAAAAGATCCAGGGAAGTTTTACTATCCCCTGCATTATTGGTGATTGTAGTTTTGATAAAGTTTTATGTGATTTAGGAGCAAGTATTAATCTCATGCCTTTTTCTATTTTCAGAAAGCTGGGTCTAGGAGAACCAAAGCCTACCACTATTACTCTTCAATTAGCCGACAGATCCATTAAATATCCAAGAGGTATAGTGGAGGATGTCTTGGTAAAGGTAAACAAGTTTATTTTTTCTGTTGATTTTATTGTTCTTGATATGGAAAGAAGATTATGATGTACCCCTTATTTTAGGGAGACCCTTTTTAGCTACTGGAGGAGCTTTAATAGATGTTCAACAAGAAAAATTAATTCTTAGAGTCCAAGATGAACAAGTTACTTTTAATGTTTTCAAAGATACTAAACATCCTGATGATAATCAAACTTGTTTTCTAATTGATATTATTGACAATCCATTATATGAGAATTCTGTAGAAAATAGGTTTGAGACTATAAAAGCTAGCAATGTCCAATTGAAAGAGGACTCGACCAAACATGAAAGTATTCCAATTGAAGTGGCACCAGATTGATCCACTTTAGAACTCAAAGAAAGTCAAGCTGAAGACTATAAATCAGAACTACTAGATAGGTTGTTTCTTTTCTTTTTAGTTTTGATCATTTTTTCTTTTTTTTATTTTTTAGTAATTTATTGTTGCTCTTTTACTGCTTTGGTGTGTATTTTCAATTTTGCAGAAAAAATCAATGAGAGCTCAAGCAAAATTTCAAAGCTCCAAAGAACCAGACTGAACCAAATCAGGTGTATTCCTTCCTATCCTTTATTGCATCCTTTATTTTTCTTTCTCCTTTAAGACAATGTAGAATAAGTTAAAAAAAAAAAAACCATGTGTCAAGAAGAAAATCTTGAGCAAGATAGACTGGATAAGTGATAAAAGATAGAATTATTTGCTAATGAATGTAATGAGTTAAAGAAGTAGATTAGTTGGTCAACTTTTAGCAGCCTACTTAGGTCATTAAAAGACTATTAGCACTTTTAATTGCACATGCACACTAACAAGGCAAAGTAGGTATTGATTATAAGGCCAACTGAGGATTCAATTATCACTGAAAATTGATAATTAATATACATTCTAATCAAAGAAACTTGAATTTAAGGAAAGAGCTACCTGCCTAAAAATAAAGTGCAAAAGATAGAGTATATGTGGATTGCCCAAAGCCTAGTAACTGGGTCTCTGCACCTAGGTCAAGTGTGAAAATTCACATAAAATGGTGAAGGAAAGGCCAGGATGCTCAGCACAGCAAAAAAAAAAAAAAAGAGGGCAGTGTGAAAGCTACCTTAATTCATGAGTATAAAATTGAGAATGTATAGAAAATTGACCAAAATAGGTGATAAGAGAAGGATACTTTTGTTCTTTTAATTTAATACTGAAATGCTAAAGTTAGTCATCACGAACACAAGTGCTATAGATCTTTGATGTACTCTAAGAAAGTTTTTAATTGTATTGACTGAAAAATTTGCTTCTGAAGCTCAATGCTTAGTTAGCAGTATTTTCTAAACTTTTTGACCTTTAATCCTAGATTTTATCTTTGTGATGGATAATCTTATTGAAACATGGTATTAAATAAAACATTGCTAAGGGACTAGCAATGACTAAGTTGGGGGGTGTGATAAGTGGTAAAAATATACTAATAAAAGTATTAAATTATAAAATAAATTAATCTTATTTTTTAGAAATTGAATACTTTTATTAATCTTATGTAGGAAAGAAGGCCACCAATATGAAGATCTTATTTTTCTGGTTCAGATGAAATAAATTTCAGGCAAAACGGACTTCAAACGAGCCCAAATTGAATTTCAAAAAAAAAAAATCAGGTCCGGTTCAAATCGGTTCAGAAAAATTGGCTCAGCAAACCGTCCGATTCGACCACAACCAGCAGACTGATCCCTGATGCATGCAATGCTGACGTAGGCTGACGTCAGCATTTTTTGCGGCGCACGATGGACCATCTGGAAAGGCATTTCGAAAATTTCATATGCAAGAAGCGCGCTCTGATTGGCTGAAGAATGCGGCGGTCTATGCAACACTGGACTCGCGCATGGTCTACAGAGGGTAATTTAGGGAATTTTGTCTGAATCCAACGGGCGGCCTTTCACTGGGAACTTTGATCGGACAGGCCGAAATGAAGCACTGATGGAACGGCATCCGTAGCTCCCGATCGAGATCCAATGGCTGAGATTCATCCCGACGATTAAACTTAAAGATCAGAAGGCCTTCCTGTGCACGATCGGATGGTCCCAGATTCAATCCAACGATTGATCCGAATGGCTGGCATGAATTCGACTTGATTTGGGATATTTTAAAGGATTTTTAAGCAATTTTTGGACCATTTGATCAACATCCAACGATCAGAATCATCCAGGGTCCAAATTTGAGTTCTTTTGAGAGTCTTAAACCTAATTTTCAAAAAATTTCGATGGAAAATCTATTAGATATATGTGCCCTAGAAGCCAGATTTGGCTGACACTTGTAATACACTTCTAGGGGTAAAATTATAATTTTGACTAATATCAATAAAATGGATTATTTTCTATCACATATGTGTATTTAGTGTTTATGATACATCCTTTGAGTTAATGAAAATGATAATTCATATTTTCAAGAGTTGAAAATTTAAGACATGAATAATCATTATTAATTCATAAAATGCTTCCGACCATAGGATCATCACGAGGATGGTGATTGATCTGGAAGGTTGGTGTACAATCGCTTCTCTTTAGTAGATGAGTCTTGAGTCTACGGTGTGGAGACACCGGAGCGAGAGTACAGGTACTCGTTAGAGAACGAGGGCACTGAGCGTGACCACCTCGAGTAGTCATTAGGAAGTCTACCTTCTCGTCAATGACTGACTCGATGCTGCAGTAGTGTGTCTGGTTCTTTGACCTGAGATGCATCGGCAGTTCACCTTGAGGGTGTTATAGTTTGACTACACCATTACTCGATCTCCTAGCCATATGGAACCCTGAGGTGTATGTTGGCTATAGCATGTTCATTGTAGGAACTGGATTGCATCAAGATGGAATCTATCTACCTCGGTGGTAGAGGAGCAGCCCTATGATGATCATGAGAATCAAGTCCAGAAGCCCATGGCCATGGCAGAGTGAAATAATAGAAAGAGTTTCTATTTAGATTTTCACATTGGACTTGAATCGAATGATTACATCATATGACAGAGACTAGGGTTTGACGAGTTCACCTTAACCCTAATCTGATCGGGGCTCAAGATAGAAGAACTTAATCACACAGGTAGCTGCACCAAGAGGTTCGCATTCAGCTCTGATGGGTTGCCACCATATACTGCTAGGTGTCACTGGTGGATTTTGGGAGCAATTAGAATGATTTAGATGATCGATCATTCTAGCTGTTCGAATCAGAAGAGTTCTGATCCATCGAAAGGAGTTTCGATGATGTCGATGATAGAGATCATGACATATCCCATTACCATACAGAACTGAACCTAACTGGGTCACACAAATAAGGGTTTGAATCTGGTGATCATCAATTGAACTGATCCAGTTCAATTGATCTGAATGAGATTCAATTAGGTTCAAGAAAATCGTGCTAGCACTCGATTGAACCTAACGTTCTTCTTTTACTATCATAAATAAGTTGTCCTGACTGAGCCAAAGGAGTTTGTGCTCAATCAGAGGCCTTCATATGGTCTGACTGGAGGTTGTCCAAGTCAGAAAAGGTTGTCTTATTTTGTAAGACATTACCTGCCATTTTTGGTCACCTGCCATTTCTTGTTCCTTTGACTTTGGTCAAAAGTCTACCTTTGACTGGTCAAATGTTGACCATTGACACTTTGACTTTTGACCACATGTCATGCACCTATTGGAGAGCTGGTGGGGGCCTGTCCCCCTGCCAGAACCTGGCAAGGAGGAGGGCGCACGCCACCCTTGGCGTGTGCCCAAGTTGGAGGCGCCTAGGAGTCCCTGTTGGACAGGGACTCCATCTCCTTTTTGGATTCCAATTAGAGTTCTCCTAAGAACCAACTTTGACTGGTCTTAGGCACCCTCTAAGGAGGAATCCAGGGGACTCTATTCCCACCAATCAGATTTAGATCTGATTTCACAAAGGGTTGTGATTGGTTGGGAAGAAGAGGAGTTGGATCACGCTTAGTCTATAAATAAGACCCTGCGCCCAACTCAATTGTAAATTGTATGATTGAGAATTGAAATCCCATGCCCCAAGGCTGCCTCTCCCCTCTTCCTCCATGCCAAACCCACCTTCTCCCTCTCCTCTCCACGTCCAAAAGTAGTTTTGGATTCTTGGTTGGTGCGATCCAGATCAAAGAAAGGCGATCAAAAGCTAAGAAGGCTGCGCTGCTGCAAAGGACAACTGCTGATCTTCAAAAGGAGTTTTGAAGATCCTCCAGATCAGATCCAGATCTAATTTTTGGAGACATGATAGAGAAGAAGAGGATCTCCAGATCCAGCCTGAGTGGATACCGGTAGAGGCCAGGCACTTGCGTGGCTAGATCCAGAACCTTCCGCTGCTTACAGGATCATCAACGGGTAATAGGATTACCCACTTCAAGGTAAATTAAATTTGATTTAATTTATCTAATTTTATTTTAATTTATAAAATAATAATAATTAGATCTAAAATATATTAGATCTGATTTAGATCAAAGAAAAAAATTTTGAAATATATCTCTTGATCTGATCAGATCTGAACGAACCTGGTCCGGAAAATCAGGATTTTTCCTTCAACTGGTATCAGAGCCAAGGTTCTAAAAGTGTTTAGATCTATTTTAAATTTATTTTAATTAAAAAATAAGTGATTTCAGATGTCACATGAGATGTGATCAGATCTAAAATCAGAAAAAATTAAAATTAAATGATTTGGATCTAAGATTAGAAAATATGCATGACTAGTTCTAAAATAGAATAGTTCTATAGAATAGTCTTGCATATTTTTAATTTAATTTGATTAAATCATATTTTAGATCTATTTATTTACTATTTTTTGATATTATAATGGTTATAATAATATCTAAAAAATAGCAAATAAAAATTATTTAATTTTAAATATCATATGAGATATGATTGATGCATGTCTAGACTAGTTGTAGAATAGTTCTACATAATTGTCTAGATTAGAATTTATTTTGATTAGATCAATTTAAATCTAATTTTTTAGATTATTATGAGATAATTTAGATCTGAAAAATATGCATGATTTGATACATGAGATGTATGCAAAATATGCCATGATTAGATCTAAATTTGTATATGAGATATATGATATAGATCTAAAACTGTTTTGTAGTATTGCATGTTCCTGATTAAGGCGTTCCTCTTGGCCGTCCGGTCATAAGAATGAAGAAGGGTTTAAAGGCCCTCTCTTCCCATTCGATGGGGTGTTCTTATGACGTGTAGGGGTGCTGCGTGTTCGTCCTTAATCAGAAATCCAAAACTTACTTTCTGCAAAACCCTAGATCCTGAAATCCCTAGGATTTATTGTGCATATTTTGTTTATGAACCCTACTTAATTAAAAATTAAGATTATGAAATATTAATTAGGTCTAAAATTGAGAATTTTAGATCTAAGACATATTCATAATACTGGGTTCGGGCTTGGGTAGCTCAATTAGGTCTAAGCGGTTGATCAAACCGAATCAAGAGTTGGTTAGATGGGATCAACAATGCTTAAATTGACCAGCCTAATAGGATTAAGTCTGGGTCAAGATCGAGTCACGATCAAGCAAGACCTAATTAGGCTCAGAGGTTAGAGTCTGGATTGTAGGCTAACCCAATTGGTTCTGACTCAACAATTTGGTGTCTAAGGTAAGTTTGGCACATACGACCGACTGGTTTTTAATTGGAAGCTACTCGACCTGAATGCGTTCTTGTACGAGTTAATGGCATATTCCTTCCACCGGTCTCACTTACCTGGCCATATCTGTTGACACAGTTCTGATCTGAGGTGGTCAATAATCCGAGCTAACCCATGCCACTAGGTTAGTCATAATTGTTATGACTATGACAAGTCTAGTTTAATGAGACCTGAATCAATTCTCCCTAAGAAAAGATTAAGTCTGAGGTCTTCCACCATTGTAGATGTGCGGATTCCCATGCTGTGAGTGTCACAAGCAGATATCAGTCAAATCCAGGTGAAGAACACTGGACTTCTGTGAAATGTATCCTTAAGTACTTGAGAAGAACTAAGGATATGATGTTGGTCTTTGGTAATGGAGAACTCCAAGTCCAGGGATACACAGACTCGGATTTCATGTCCGATATAGATGATCGAAAGTCGACATCTGGGAGTCTGTTTGTGTGCAATGGTGGTGCTGTCAGCTGGAAGAGTTCCAAGCAAACCGTGATAGCAGATTCCACCATGGAAGCAGAATATATCGCTGCATCAGAGGCTGCGAAGGAAGCATTCTGGTACAAGAAGTTTGCTGCAGAAATTCGAGTAATGCCATCAGATGCCATTCCTCTATACTGCGACAATAATGGCGCCATAGCCCTTGCTAAGGAGCCGAGGTCTCACCAGAAATCCAAGCACATTGAGCGGCGATACCACCTCATCCGCGATTACCTCGAGAAGGGTTACGTCGAGGTCAAGAGAGTCAACTCCACAGATAATGTGGCAGACCCACTTACAAAGCCGTTGGGCCAGCAGAAGATCGAAGCCCACCTTGAGAAGATGGGACTTAGACTTGTAGCCAATTGGCTTTAGGATAAGTGGGAGATTGTTAGATATATGTGCCCTAGAAGCCAGAATTGGCTGACACTTGTAATACACTTCTAGGGGCAAAATTATAATTTTGACTATAATCAATAAAATGGGTTATTTTCTATCACATATGTGTATTTAGTGTCTGTGATACATCCTTTGAGTTAATGGTAATGATAATTCATATTTTCAAGAGTTGAAAATTTAAGACATGAATAATCATTATTAACTCATAAAATGCTCCCGACCATAGGATCATCACGAGGATGGTGATTGATCCGGAAGGTTGGTGTACAATCGCTTCTCTTTAGTAGATGAGTCTTGAGTCTATGGTGTGGAGACACCGGAGCGAGAGTACAGGTACTCGTTAGAGAACGAGGGCACTGAGCGTGACCACCTCGAGTAGTCATTAGGAAGTCTACCTTCTCGTCAATGACTGACTCGATGCTGCAGTAGTGTGTCTGGTTCTTTGACCTGAGGTGCATCGATAGTTCACCTTGAGGGTGTTATAGTTTGACTACACCATTACTCGATCTCCTAGCCATATGGAACCCTGAGGTGTATGTTGGCTATAGCATGTTCATTGTAGGAACTGGATTGCATCAAGATGGAATCTATCTACCTCGGTGGTAGAGGAGCAGCCCTATGATGATCATGAGAATCAAGTCCAGAAGCCCATGGCCATGGCAGAGTGAAATAATAGAAAGAGTTTCTATTTAGGTTTTCACATTGGACTTGAATCGAATGATTACATCATATGACAGAGACTAGGGTTTGACGAGTTCACCTTAACCCTAATCTGATCGGGGCTCAAGATAGAAGAACTTAATCACACAAGTAGCTGCACCAAGAGGTTCGCATTCAGCTCTGAATGGGTTGCCACCATATACTGCTAGGTGTCACTGGTGGATTTTGGGAGCAATTAGAATGATTTAGATGATCGATCATTCTAGCTGTTCGAATCAGAAGAGTTCTGATCCATCGAAAGGAGTTTCGATGATGTCGATGATAGAGATCATGACATATCCCATTACCATACAGAACTGAACCTAACTGGGTCACACAAACAAGGGTTTGAATCTGGTGATCATCAATTGAACTGATCCAGTTCAATTGATCTGAATGAGATTCAATTAGGTTCAAGGAAATCGTGCTAGCACTCGATTGAACCTAACGTTCTTCTTTTACTATCATAAATAAGTTGTCCTGACTGAGCCAAAGGAGTTTGTGCTCAATCAGAGGCCTTCACTATGGTCTGACTGGAGGTTGTCCAAGTCAGAAAAGGTTGTCTTATTTTGTAAGACATTACCTGCCATTTTTGGTCACCTG
>QRFJ01001301.1:81321-175027 GCA_006176705.1 Cocos nucifera | reverse complement strand
TTGGTATCAGAGCAAAGGTTCTAAAAGTGTTTAGATTGAATTTTAAATTTATTTTAATTAAAAAATAAGTGATTTTAGGTGTCATATGAGATGTGATCAGATCTAAAATCAGAAAAAATTAAAATTAAATGATTTGGATCTAAGATTAGAAAATATGCATGACTAGTTCTAAAATAGAATAGTTCTATAGAATAGTCTTGTATATTTTTAATTTAATTTGATTAAATCAAATTTTAGATCGATTTATTTACTATTTTTTAATATTATAATGGTTATAATAATATCTAAATAATAGCAAATAAAATTATTTAATTTTTAAATATCATATGAGATATGATTGATGCATGTCTAGACTAGTTGTAGAATAGTTCTACATAATTATCTAGATTAGAATTTATTTTGATTAGATCAATTTAAATTTAATTTTTTAAATTATTATGAAATAATTTAGATCTAAAAATATGCATAATTTGATACATGAGATGATTGCAAAATATGCCATAATTAGATCAAATTTATATATGAGATATATGATATAGATCTAAAACTGTTTTATAGTATTGCATGTTCCTGATTAAGGCATTCCTCTTGGCCGTCCGGTCATAAAAATGAAGAAGAATTTAAAGGCCCTCTCTTTCCATTCGATGGGGTGTTCTTATGATGTGTAGGGGTGCTGCGCGTTCGTCCTTAATTAGAAATCCAAAACTTACTTTCTACAAAATCCTAGGATTTATTGTGCATCTTTTGTTTATGAACCCTACTTAATTAAAAATTAAGATTATGAAATATTAATTAGATCTAAAATTGAGAATTTTAGATCTAAGACATATTCATAATACTGGGTTCGGGCTTGGGTAGCTCAATTAGGTCTAAGCGGTTGATCAAATCGAATCAAGAGTTGATTAGAGGGGATCAACAATGCTTAAATTGACTAGCCTAACAGGATTAAGTCTGGGTCAAGATCGAGTTACGATCAAGCAAGACCTAATTAGGCTCAGAGGTTAGAGTCTAGATTATAGGCTAACCCAATTGGTTCTGACTTAACAATTTGGTGTCTAAGGTAACTTTGGCACATACGACCGACTGATTTTTAATTGGAAGCTACTCGACTTGAATGCATTCTTGTACGAGTTAATGGCATATTCCTTCTACCGATCTCACTTACCTGGCCATATCTGTTGACACAGTTCTGATATGAGGTGGTCAATAATCCAAGCTAACCCATGCCACTAGGTTAGTCATAATTATTATGACTATGATAAGTCTAGTTTAATGAGACCTGAATCAATTCTCCCTAAGAAAAGATTAAGTCTGAGGTCTTCCACCATTGTAAATGTGCGGACCCTTCCCATGCTGTGAGTGTCACAAGCAGATATTAGTCAAATCCAGATGAAGAACATTGGACTTCTATGAAATGTATCCTTAAGTACTTGAAAAGAACTAAAGATATGATGTTGGTCTTTAGTAATGGAGAACTCCAATCCAGGGATACACAGACTTGGATTTCATGTCCTATTTACATGATCGAAAGTCGACATCTGGAAGTTTGTTTGTGTGCAATGGTGGTGCTATCAGCTGGAAGAGTTCCAAGTAAATGGTGATAGCAGATTCCACCATGGAAGCAGAATATATCGCTGCATCAGAAGCTGTGAAGGAAGCATTCTGGTATAAGAAGTTTGCTACAGAAATCGAAGTAATGCCTTCAGATGCCATTCCTCTATACTACGACAATAATGGCACCATAGCCCTTGCTAAGGAGCCAAGGTCTCACCAGAAATCTAAGCACATTGAATGGCGATACCACCTCATCTGCGATTACCTCGAGAAGGATTATGTCGAGGCCAAGAGAGTCAACTCCACAGATAATGTGGCAGACCCACTTACAAAGCCTTTGGGCCAGTAGAAGATCGAAGCCCACCATGAGAAGATGGGACTTAGACTTGTAGCCAATTGGCTTTAGGATAAGTGGAAAATTGTTAGATATATGTGCCCTAGAAGCTAGAATTGGCTGACACTTGTAATACACTTCTAGGGGCAAAATTATAATTTTGACTAATATCAATAAAATAGGTTATTTTCTATCACATATGTGTATTTAGTGTCTGTGATACATCCTTTGAGTTAATGATAATGATAATTCATATTTTCAAGAGTTGAAAATTTAAGACATGAATAATCATTATTAACTCATAAAATGCTTCCGACCATAGGATCATCACGAGGATGGTGATTGATCCAGAAGGTTGGTGTACAATCGCTTCTCTTTAGTAGATGAGTCTTGAGTCTATGGTGTGGAGACATAGGAGCGAGAGTACAGGTACTCGTTAGAGAACGAGGGCACTGAGCGTGACCACCTCGAGTAGTCATTAGGAAGTCTACCTTCTCGTCGATGACTGACTCGATGCTGTAGTGGTGTGTCTGGTTCTTTGACCTGAGGTGCATCAGTAGTTCACCTTGAGGGTGTTATAGTTTGACTACACCATTACTCGATCTCCTAGCCATATGGAACCCTGAGGTGTATGTTGGCTATAGCATGTTCATTGTAGGAACTGGATAGCATCAAGATGGAATCTATCTACCTCGGTGGTAGAGGAGCAGCCCTATGATGATCATGAGAATCAAGTTCAGAAGTCCATGGCCATGGCAAGAGTGAAATAATAGAAAGAGTTTCTATTTAGGTTTTCACATTGGACTTGAATCGAATGATTACATCATATGATAGAGACTAGGGTTTGACGAGTTCACCTTAACCCTAATCTGATCGGAGCTCAAGATAGAAGAACTTAATCACACAAGGTAGCTGCACCAAGAGGTTCGCATTCAGCTCTGATGGGTTGCCACCATATACTGCTAGGTGTCACTAGTGGATTTTGGGAGCAATTAGAATGATTTAGATGATCGATCATTCTAGCTGTTCGAATCAGAAGAGTTCTGATCCATCGAAAGGAGTTTCGATGATGTCGATGATAGAGGTCATGACATATCCCATTACCATACAGAACTGAACCTAACTGGGTCACACAAACAAGGGTTTGAATCTGGTGATCATCAATTGAACTGATCTAGTTCAATTGATCTGAATGAGATTCAATTAGGTTCAAGGAAATCGTGCTAGCACTCGATTGAACCTAACGTTATTCTTCTTTTGCTATCATAAATAAGTTATCCTGACTGAGCCAAAGGAGTTTGTGCTCAATCAGAGGCCTTCATATGGTCTGACTGGAGGTTGTCCAAGTCAGAAAAGGTTGTCTTATTTTGTAAGACATTACCTGCCAATTTTGGTCACCTGCCATTTCTTCGTTCTTTGACTTTGGTCAAAAGTCTACCTTTGACTGGTCAAATGTTGACCATTGACACTTTGACTTCTGATCCACGTGTCACACACCTATTGGAGAGCTGGTGGGGGCCTGTCCCCCTGCTAGAACCTAGCAAGGAAGAGGGCGCACGCCACCCTTGGCGTGTGCCCAAGCTGGAGGCGCCCAGGAGTCCCTGTTGGACAAGGACTCCATCTCCTTTTTGGATTTCCAATTAGAGTTCTCCTAAGAACCAACTTTGACTAGTCTTAGGCACCCTCTAAGGAGGAATCTAGGGGACTCTATTCCCACCAATCAGATTTAGATCTAATTTCACAAAGAGTTGTGATTGGTTGGAAAAAAGAGAAGTTGGATCACAGACAGTCTATAAATAAGACCCTGCGCCCAACTCAAATTATATGATTGTATGATTGGAGAATTGAAATCCCATGCCCCAAGGCTGCCTCTCTCCTCTTCCTCCATGCCAAACCCACCTTCTCCCTCTCCTCTCCACGTCCAAAGTGTTTGGATTCTTGGTTGGTGCGATCCAGATCAAAGAAAGGCGACTGAAAGCTAAAAGGCTGCACTGTTGCATAGGACAACTGCTGATCTTCAAAAAGAGTTTTGAAGATCCTTCAGATTAGATCCAGATTTGATTTTTGAAGACATGACAGAGAACAATAGGATCTCCAGATCCAACCTAAGTGGATACCGGTAGAGGCCAGGCACTTGCGTGGCTTGATCCAGAACCTTCCGCTGTTTACAGGATCATCAACGGGTAATATGATTACCCACTTCAAGATAAATTAAATTTGATTTAATTTATTTAATTTTATTTTAATTTTTAAAATAATAATAATCAGATCTAAAATATCTTAGATCTAATCTGGATCAAAGAAAAAAATTTTTGAAATATATCTCTTGATCTGATCAGATCTGAACGAACCTGGTCTAGAAAATCAAGTTTTTCCTTCAAAATCTTCCTCTTAGCCTATAAAAATAGAGGACCTACTATTGCCGTAAAAAAAAGAGGGAGAGTGAGAGAAATAAAAAGAGAGAGAGAGAGGAGAGATAGTAAAAAAAAAAAAGAAAAAGAAAAAGAAGAGAAATAGAGGAGAGAGATAGAAAGAGAAGAGAGATTTTTAAGAGAAAGAAAAGGGATTTTTTTTTTTTTTTTCTGACAATCAAAATAGTGATCGAGGAGCTTCTTCTTCTTCACTAAGTTCTCCACACCAAGAGCGACAAACAATCAATTTCAGCAATCAAACAGTCTAATTTCTTTATGCTTTTTATTTTACTTATTATTTTTGAACTTGTTATCATGAACTAAATTTTGTTTTACTAAGGCTAAGGTGTAGCCACTCTTTTGATGCAATATTCAATATGATTTATTTTTAATCTTAAATTTTATTCATGATGAGTATATAAATCTGATCTTAATGTTTTTAGATTACTGACCATCTTCTAATTAATCTGATGAACATAGATGTTACGGACCAAGTACATCTATGTCATTGCTTCTTGATTATATACCTTGTATTATGAATCAAATTAGAATTCATATGCATGCAGGAATTTTAGTGCACTTTGGACGTAGCATATTTTAATTAGAGGATTTCACAAAATTTAATGTATTAATATTTATTTAAATTACACCTGGACCAAAGAATAATTAATAAATATTGATAGTTTTGCTATGCCTGGACCAAAGAGTAGTGAATAAATTAGGAGACTCCACCGTCACATGAAATAAAATTAATCTAATAACCTGAATATTATATTGACTGTGTTGGTGAACCGATTGCCTTAGTAATACATTGCTCTTAAATTTAAAACCCTAATAATTACACTCTCTCTATTTCCTTAAAATTTTTAATTATTTTTTTATTTTGTTCTTTAATTTCTTATTCTCATAAATCGGTCTTCTAAATAAAGCATAGGAAAGAGCTTTTCAGTACTTATTTTTCAATCCTCTAGGGACGATACTCTACTCATTTACTTTATTACTTGATCGACTGGTGCACTTGCCATAGCTATAGATTAGCACGCATCAGTCTCTCTGAAGCATGGCTGTGCATCTTCTCTTTCACTGATCGATGTTTTGGATCGATAGCCAGACGATGTCCCATGACCTCAGCATCTATCCCGAGCATATCGTCGGGGACCCAAGCAAAAATATCTACGTTCCTCCGTAGAAATTTGACAAGCTGCTCTCATATTTCTCCTACTAGGTTGGAGCCAATCTGCACCGTGTGCTCTGCATTCCCATCATTCAATGGGATAGAAGCAAGGTCTTCCATAGACTCACCCCACTCTTTCGTTAGATCATCACAGACATCCAGCCCATCAACCAGAGAAGGATCTAATCGCTCGCCCCTCCGTAAGGCAATTGAATAGCAATGCCTTGCTAGGGCTTGATCTCCTCTGACTTCTCCAATCCCATAACTTATCGAAAACTTCATTTTCAAGTGATATGTTGACACTACTGCCCGAAGTGCATTTAGGCCAAATCGATCGAGGATTGCATTGTAAGCCGATGGAGCCCTTACTACCAAGAAGTCCACCCGTGCCCTGGACTATCTTGGATATTGTCCAGCAACCACAACCAAAATTATTATACCTTCAACTGGTACTACATCACCAGTGAAGCTTACGAATGGGAAGTTCATTAGTCCAAGCCAATTGTTAGGTATAGACATCTTGGAGAAAGGATCATAAAATAAGACATCGGTCGAACTTTCATTATCAACAAGGACATGGCGTACATCATAGTTTGTAATATTTAAAGCAAACTACGTCGTTATGCGAAAGCCAAACTTTTTGTGCGTCTACTTCAATGAAGGCTATGGGTTCTTCAGTCCTATATCTCTTCATCGATCCTTCAGATCTGCTAGCCTTCTCTCACCGAAGTTCCTTAGAGATAGTATTAATGATGTCGAGAAATGGCCGATCTTCCTATTGCTCCTTCCTTCTTGACGATTCAGGCTGCGGCAGTGCCCTTGGCCGATCCTCTCTTCCTTCAGACCGATGTCGTAGAAATCGATCGAGCTAGCCTCGCTTGATGAGCTCTTTGATCTCGTTTTGGAGTTGAATGCATTCCTCAATATCATGACCATGATCACGATGGTAGAGGCAGTATTTGGATTGTGCTTGTCAGGATAAGTGCGCATCCTCTCCGATCTTGGTAATTGCTTCTTAATCTCCATCAGTACTTATATTTTTGGAGTATTAAGAGAGGCATAGTTATGGAATCTTCTAGGGAAGAACTTTTTTGCACCCTTCTGTTAGGGCTTCTTTGGCGATGAGCTCAAGGAGGAGTTTGGGCTCGCTTGCGCTTGGGGGCAGTCCAGGAGTGCGGTCGAACTTTGTTCAATTTTTCTTCAACTATAGGCTTACTAGATTCGCCCGTCTGCCACTCTCCTATGACCTCCTCATCCTTCAACTTGAAGGATTTCTTAGCTCGGGCATATCCTTCAGCTCGAGCTAGTAGATCGACAAAATTCCTAGGATACTTCTTCTCTAGAAAAAATAATAAATCATTCTTCTGGAGACCATCCTTCAACGCGACCATGGCAACAAACTAGTCCAGATTTTGGACCTTGAGGGCAGTAGTGTTGAAGCGATTAACATAAGCTCAAATTGATTCTCCCTCTTTCTATTTGATGTTGATGAGGGAGTTCGAATCTTGCTTGGGACGTCGGCTACTAACGAAATGAGCCATAAACTAATGGCTCATCTGATCGAAAGAGAAGATCGTACCCAGCTTCAATATCGAGTACTAATTTCTTTCTGCTCTCTTCAGAGTTGATGGGAAAGCTCAGCATAAGATGGTGTCTAGTGCACCATGGAGCAACATTATGGTTCGAAAGACTTCCAGATGGTCGATCAGATCAGAAGTTCTATTGTAGCTTTCGAATTAGAAAAGCTTGAAGTTAATACAAGGATTAGCTAACACTTGTAATACACTTCTAAAGGCAATTTTATAATTTTGACTATAAATTAATAAAAAAAATATTTTCTATCATAGTGTATATTTAAAGTGTATATGATACATCCTTTGAGTTAATGGTAATGACAATTCATATTTTCAAAGAGTTAAAAATTTAACATATGAATTTTCATAATTAACTCATAAACTGCTCCCGATCGAAGGATCATCTCGAGGATGGTGATTGATCCGAAAGGTTGGTGTACGATCGCTTTCTTTGAGTAGATGAGTCTTGAGTCTATAATGTGGAGACACTAGAGCAAGAGTACAGGTACTCATTAGAGAATGAGGGCACTGAGCGTGACCACCTCAAGCATTCATAAAAAAGTCTACCTTCTCATCGATGATTGGCTCGATGTTGCAGTAGTGTATCTGATTCTTTGACTTGAGGTGCATCGGCAATTTACCTTGAGGGTGTTGTAGTTTGACTACACCATAACTCGAGGTGTATGTTGGCTATAGCATGTTTATTGTAAGAATTGGATTATACCAATAAGGGATCTATCTACCTCGATAGATGAGGAGTAGCCCTATGATGATCATGAGAATCGAGTCCATATGCCCATGGCCATGGCAGAGTAAAGATGATAGAAAGAGTTTCTATAAAGGGATTCACATAGGACTCGAATTGAATGATTAATTTATATGATGGATATTGGGTATGATGAGTTTACCTTAACCCTAATCCTATCGGGGCTCAGGATAGAAGAATTCAATCACACAGATAGCTACATCGAGAGGTTCACTTTTAGTTCTGATGGGTTGCCACTATGTATTGCTAGGTGTCACTAATGGATTTTGGGAGCAATTAGAATGATTTTGATGATCGATCATTCTAATTGTATGAATCAGAAAAGTTCTGATCCATCAAAAGGTGTTTTGATGATGTCGATGATGGAGATCACAACATGTCTCATTATCATATGGAACTGAATCTAACTGGATCATACAAATAAGACTTTAGATCTAGATGTCATCAATCGAGCTAATCGAGTTCGATTGATTTGGATTAGATTCAATCAGGTTCAAGGTAATTATGCTAGCACTTGATTGAGCCTGACTTTCTTCTTCTGTAATCTTTTTGATTCATTGCAACTGAGTCAAATTTGATTTGACTCATTTTTATATTTTGAATGAGTTTATTTTCATCTAACTAGAGTAAGTCTAGATCAAATTAATTATGAAAATTAAATTCATTCCTAGTGCAATTGGACTAGGGTCAATAGTTGATCCAATTGAGAGAATTGAGGGTCACATGATCAAAGAATTTTAGAAATTTCTCTTGAAATTATTTTTCTCTAAATTTTTAGATATGTGATAGGGCATGAGTTATACTTTGGGTGTGCAAAATTTTATGATTTTTGGAGGTCCCTAGACTGGGTTTTGATAGAGTTTGAATTGGATCAAACTCTTGAGGGAAGAGTCCTAGATGCACATGGACTCTTCCTTATCCTTTCATGCTGCCACCTTCTAGATGGATTTTTGGCATCAAAACTAGATGAAATTTGGGAGTTTTCATGGAGATTCGGTCCAGGAGTCCCAATGGTCAAATTAATAACATTTTTGGTCAAAAAGGGACTCTTTATGGTGCTATGTCTAGTATAAGAACTCTTCTCACAAAATTGCCTCAACGTAATTTATTTTTTTCCACATCCAAAGGAGCCTTCTCTCTAATTTTCATATTCTATTTATCCTCTCTCTCTCTCTCTCTTCTATATGCCTAAAAAGTTAGGCACATATCTGAGTCGAAGGTCCAAGATTTTTGGCACAAGATTCAGCATCTATGCGATGGTGTTCATGAGACAAACAGGCTGCCCTCAGATGTTATTTTGAAGGTTTTTCAAATCAAATCTAAATCTAATTTTTGGAGAAGAGATTCATAAGGAGAAGATGTTCAGATCCTACCCGAGTGGATATTGGTAGAGGCCTGGTGCATGCGTGGCTCCTTCTAGAATCTTAAAATAGGATCATCACAGGATAATTAGATTACCAAATTAGATACTTAAAATTTAATTTAATTTAATTTAATTTTTAACTTTTAATATTAAATCTCTATGATTAGATCCAAGAAGTCTCATATTTGCTTAGGATTTTAAGAAAAAATTTTAAAATATTTCTTCAGATCTAAATGATCTTGTGCTGGAAAAATAAGTTTTTTCTTTGGTCCCATTGTGGCTTTCGAATTGAAAAAGCTTGAAGTTCGGTGGGATAGGCTCTTGTATGATTCAAGCAGAGAAAAGGAGATCAGTGTAGATGTCGTGATGGTGAGCCGAGGTGACATGATGGAGTTTCTTAATCCATCGGTCAATTTCTTACAATTTTTGATCAAGAACATCATCTCGATCACAGATCCTGAAAGGCTTCCGACTGTAGATGAAAAAGATTTCTTTTAGAGAGAAATCATGATCTGAATAGGGGTTTTCAGCTCTCTATTTCTCCTTTCCAAGAGTGATGGGTCTGCTGGCCTAAGTATGCCTCCTTGGGACTAGTTCTTGACACCTCGATGGGGGATTTTCCAATGGAGCCACCACCAGAGGTTGTTGCATGGTCTGCATCATTTTGGTGAGACCTCGAACTTGCTACATCAATAGGTTGAACTACTCCGAATCCACTATGGCCACCGATGGAGGGAGGTGAGGTGCTAGTGATGGAGTAAGGATGGATGGATCCGGCTCAGATCTGATGGCAGAAGTAGTGGATCGTCGGATGGTTATCTTCTTCAGAGGCATTTCTAGACTGAAAAGATTGAACAAAGATGGATCTCGATAGATATTAAAGAGTTAAAAGAAGAAAAGGATCAAGATCGATTGGGCACTTCTTTTAGAATAAGGACTCAAGGTTCCTTCCTCCAGTGCCAATCTTGTTGGTGTAGAATCTGATTGATGCCGAAATCGAGCTGGAGAAGATGAGGTTGCTGCTGGGAACCTGCAAGACAAATCCTAATCAGAGTCGGGGGTGGTAGCTCTAGTAAGACCCTCCGACGATCAAGTCAGCTCTTCTGACCAACAAAAATGGAGTGCTCAGAAAAGAAAGTAGCAAAGTTTGGAAAAGAAGAAGAGAACTCTAGCCAAAAACATATCTAGAGGATCCCTTTTGAAGGCAAAGCTTGTAACAAACTGAGAGTGACAGGCATAATCATCTAGTAGTGGGCCGCTTGGGGCCACATGGAGTTTGTTACGAAGAGTAGTATCTATTATCGTGACGTGCCAGTTCGTTGGGATTTAATAGTTGAGATTCGGAAGAGTAGACGTCGGCTGGTGAAGAACTTTGAGTTATATCAGTTCCAAAGGAATTCAGACTCTTCTAAGATAG
Organism: Cocos nucifera; assembly: GCA_006176705.1. Taxonomy (NCBI): domain Eukaryota; kingdom Viridiplantae; phylum Streptophyta; class Magnoliopsida; order Arecales; family Arecaceae; genus Cocos; species Cocos nucifera. The sequence continues at coordinate 164,434 of QRFJ01001301.1, read as the reverse complement.
TTTGTGTAAGAATCGGTCCATGCTGTGTATAGAACTGGATTCGCGTAGGCAAGAAGACCCTTCTGGGTGACTGTAGGAAGTTCGATCGGAAGGGATTTGAAAGCTCTACGACTAAAAAAATCTTGAAGAAAGTCTGCTAGAGAAGAATATAGGAGTAGTTCAACTGGAAGGAGAAGCCCAGCTGAAGGAGAAGAACTCCAAAAACAGTCCTATTAGAGAATCCTAGAAGGAGGTTCGTTGAAGAAGCAAATACATATCAATGGGTCGCCTCCTAGCTAATGTAAGAAGTTCGAATAGATGAGGGTTGATGGGAAAGAAATCAACTAGTGTTAGGGAGGAGATCAACGGGGAGGACGTCGGTTGCGAGAAATTTTCTTGAAAGGAGCGGAAGGGGATCTGCTTGGAGAGGGTCTATTTATTTATTCCTTCGAAACTCAGCCACCTTCGAGGCCATCCAAAGGATGATTTAAAGGAGATGAGGTTCTTTTGCCTATGTGTTCAGAGTTCTTGATGCAGGAATCCTGAGGTTTGCTACTTTTAGTATATTATGGGAGTTCATCTGGAGGAAAGTTTCATTGATTTGATGTTAATCCAATATCGAACAGCTTGGATGGCTTTTTGCTGGGGAGAGATTCAAAGAGTGCTAAGGTCGGTCAAACCAAGCCATAATTAGACCTATTACTCAGCTGCCTAGGGGCTATCATCACTATTCAAGTTCGTTCAAGTGAAATCTACAATGCCCTGTAGGTTCTGGGGATATCCGAAGGAGCTAAAAATCTGAGTGAAGAAGATTGGCCAATAAATTCAAATTGAAGGTCTGTAGTTTCAACGCTTGAGCATAAATTCTTCACCGATTGAAATCAGGCACGACTGCCTTCATCGAATGAAGTCATCTGAAGGCTCGGCATCCTACTGGACTTCGGCACGAAAAGGGTTTACACCCAAAAATACCCAAGTTATCGTGGGTTCTTCAAGGTTAATAACTATAGTTTCTTTGGAAACCCATACATTCTTAATATTTAGATCATCTTTTATTTCTCTGAAATTGTAAACGTAAGATTTATGTCTAATTTTTCGATAACAAAAGCAAATTACTTTTTGTGAGGTTGAAGGTGATTCTTTTACAAAGAAATTTTTTAAAAATTATTTCTTCTTTTAAGTTCTAAAATCAATTCCAGCTTTGTCAAAAATAGTCTTTTAATATCATCAAATAAATCATAAAATGCTTTTTATAATTCATCGAATAAAAATTTAGATTGAGTATCAAGTGTTACCTCAGTCTCTTGAGCCATAAGATAAAAATTGATAATTTCTTATCCCTCTTTATCTAAACTTGAATCTTTCCTATCACTCCAAGTTGCCATCATTGCCTTCTTCTTTACTTTTTTGAAGGATTTCTTTAATAAGGGATAGTCTATCTTGAAATAATCTAGTTTCTTGCATTCAAAATATGTAGGCTGCTCTTTGTCTTTGTCTTTCTCTCAATCTTTATTAGCTTCACATTTGGAGAGGGGTTTTCTCTTGAAGTTTGGCCTTTTTCTTTCCTTCATAAATCTTCTAAATTTTTTCAGTTATGAGAGCCTATTTCTTTTTCATCATCTTCTTCTTCGGATTCCTCCTTCATCTTGGAATCTTCGTTTTCGTTATCTTCTTTTTTTGTTATAGACTTGAGAGCCATGATCTTTTTTTTTTCTTAACCTCATCTTCCAAATTTTGCTCTATGGTTAACTTATATGTTATGAGAGAACCAAGAAGCTCTTCAAGGGATAAGGCATTGAGATCCTTTGTTTCTTGTATAGCCATCACCTTTGCCTCCCAAGCTCAAAAAAGAAATCTAAGAATTTTTCTCACAGGTTCACTATTAGTGTATGAATTTTCTAAACTTTTAACTCTATTTATAATATTGATAAATTATGTAAATATTTTGATAATACTTTTAGTTGATTACATTTTAAAAAGCTCGTACTTATGCACTAACATATTTATTTTAGATTTCTTTACTTGATTGATATCCTCATGGATAATCTTATGTCTATCCTATATTTTTTTGTCTGAAATATAAGTAAAAATCTGATTGAATTCATTGGCATCAAGTGAGTAATAAAGCACATTAATTGCTTTAGCATTCAATTGAGCTAATTTCTTATCATTTTTATCCCATTCTCTTTCAGGTTTAGCAATCATATTACCATCAATGGTGATTGTGGATGTATGTGGTCTATTGATTATAATACTCTATAAGTCATAATCAAGTGCTTGAATAAACATGCACGTACATGCCTTCTAATATGTGTAATTAGAATCATTAAATAAAGAAGGCCTATTAGTGGATTACCCTTCCATTAAGGAGATATTTAATTAGATTATCATCTTGATCATTTACTCTAGATCAAAAAAAACAACAAACAATATTAGAGCACCTGCTTTGATATCACTTGTTGCCCAAAAGAACAACCCAAGAGGGGGGTGAATTAGTTTTTTCAAAATTTTTTTAAGATTAATAAGTGTATGTGCAGAACAAGAATACTTATATGCAAAAAATGCAATACTTAAATAAGCTAAAAATAAATATAGCTGATAAAGAAAGTCACACACATCACGGTACAAAATTTTTATAGAGATTCGGTGTCAAACCCAATACCTACATCCATTCCTCAAGCACTCTACTTGAGAATTCTACCATAATCACAAGCAAGATTACATCAAGATTATTTTTTCTAGATTCACAATCTTAACCTAGTTGGTTTTGCGAGCTAACTAACCAAAACCTATCCCTAAACTACTCCTAAGCTTGTACAAATCTAATTCAAGGCTTGGATGAGCCTATCTCCCAAGTTTCAAACCTATTAAATCTTGAAATATAGAAATTTAAATTACAAAAATTTAAATACAAATAAACTCTTTGAAAAATTGTTTTAAAGTGTTAATACACAAGTTAAGAGATGGAAAGGTTTTCGCAATGAATGCTCCCTTCCTTCACTTAAGAATATCTTGATTGCACAGCAGGTTTGGTGGTTAAATTGCAATGAAAATTCTTTTAAAGCTCACTAGTAGGACTTCACTAATCTTTTTAATATTTTTTGATGTTTCTCCCTTTCTTGTGTTGATTTCTTGTATTTTCTTGCTTTAATATTATCTTAGGAGCCTTCTAATCTAAGTTAGGAACACCAAAAATAGATTTATAATCATTGAAGCATGAGAAAAAGACATTTAGAGTATCCTGAACCAATTCGGTGCAGCTCTAAAAACTAGTCATTAGAGCTATCAGAAGCTCGTGAGTCAACTCCCTAGATCCTTGAGTTGGCTCCAAGCCCTCGAGAGTTGGCTTATGGATTTCTTGAGTCAACTCCAATAGTAGGGTGAAAAATCCAGTGTTCTATCTTTTCTATGCCTATGCTGGTTCTGCATGCCTGAGTCAGTTTCTAGGTTTCTTGAGTCAGCTCCAACTACAGGGTAAGAAATCCATCATTCTATTTTTGAACCAGTGCCCTCCTGAGACATGAGTCGATGCATGCTTTTTCTAAGTCGACTCCTCAATCGACCTAATTTTTGAAGCATATTAGATATGCATGAGTTGGCTCACACTAAGCTTGAGTCGACTCCTTGCGATAGGGTCTAAAGTGCTATCTTCTGTTTTTGAGTTTTGGTATTTTTTTGAGTCCTTGAGTCAACTCATACTATTCTAGGATCGACTCCTAGGCTGTGCGAAGTACTAAAATTATGCCAGGTCAACTTAAGTCTTTCTTAAGTTGGCTCATGATCCAGTAAACTTTTAAAATATTTGGCTTAACCTCTTTTGCTCTTCTTTCTTGGTTCTTTCAATCAAAAACATGGAGCTTCATTGAGATAGGTTCCTGTGTTCCTAAATTTTGCCTTACACACTTCAACCAATTTATTAGTACCAAAATTAAACTCAAATATTTTATGATTCATCAAAATCAAACCTAGAATCAATAGATACAATAGTTGCTTATTTATATAGGAGTGGATTTATGCCAAACTATAAGCATTTGTACTTGTATGGGAATTGAGATGTGGGAGACAATTGTAAGGACTTTGGAGGTTCTACTTGTCCAAGATGTGTAAGAGCTTAATGGTGACATGTTTGAGCAAATGATTAGCATATTTGGTATGTTTGATCTGGTTATTGATGGATGTCCATGTAATAATCTTTTAGATTGTAATCATTATAGTCATGATGGACTATAGGGTTGCTATGGTTATAGCCATGCTTACCCTCTATAGGATTGCTATCCACTAGAGGCTAAGCAAGGCTATAACTATAGCAATCCCTATAATCCATCATAGCTATGGTGGTTGTAACTTGAAAGATTATTACATGGGCTTCCACTGATAACCAGATCAAATCTATCAAATGTGCTAACAATTTGCTTGATCCTGCCACCATTAAGCTCTTGCACATCAGCAAATGTATTAAACAAAGAGAGCCTCCCATCTGTGCATATTATCTCCCACATCTCTCCATGCAGGCACCAATGCTTATAGTTTGGCATAAATCGACTCCTATATAAATAAAAAACTATTATATCCCTATCAAGCATTTCTCTATTGACATATCTCTTACAAGGATAACGAGCTCATGTTTCAACTAAGAGTGCAACATTTTAAAAGCATAATCATAGAAGTAAAGGATATCATTGCAAATAGGGATGGTTAGGATGCGCATCCTGCACATACAGACTTGAAGCTTGCTAGCTGACTAGACTGCACAAGCACATGAATTTAATTTTTAAGTTATTATTTTATTTTTTTAAAAAAATTACTCCTAGCTTGCAGCTCAAGGAGGCGGCTCAGGGCTTGGAGAGGCTATGATAACTGCCTGTGTGAGATGCGCCTAAATGGAGGTAATGCATTATGTTCTTATTGTCGTATGGTCAAGCTTGGATGGTATGTTACATCACAAACAACTGCTTACAGCCACCTCATGGTTAAAGGTACAGAGGAACTTGCATTGTAGGGCAAGCTTGGATGGTCTGTTACATCGCAGACAACCGCTTGCAGCTATCTCATAGTTAAAGGTGCAAAGAAACTTGTAATGCCTTATTTTTCAATGGCAGATCTGAGCCTTCTTCACATTTTCATATACTGATATTATCATGTACTATTGGATGAGAATCAGACAATGTCTAAATTAGGGGACTAACAGATCAATACATTATCATGCATTGCTAGATGAGAATCATTTTTCTATTGATACATTGTAGATGCTAACTAACAATCTTTGTTACACATGAGCTAAATTTTGATCATCTTGTTATGTTTTGATAGATATTTTGTTTGAATTAATTTTTAAATCATCTACTTGCTTTGATTATTATTTTTATTTTTAGAGATTATACATCATATTTTTTAGAGGTTGGAGCCATTCCAGCCAAGAATAGAGCTCTCGAGGAGAGAGTGATCATGCGGCTAGCTCACATGATTTCGCACCTCTTATACCGAATAGTAAACTCTAACACTTTAGATATTCTTATTAATGTTATTTTATCCTTTGCTAACTAATATAACATTTTTAATATTAGATATTTCACGCTCAGGTTTGAATGATAGGAGGTCACCAGTGATCCCATAGTCACATGCAGTAGTAATCGGCTCCTAGACATAGAGTTATGGTCGAGGACCCGCCTGGCTTGCGACACCTTCGACTTGGCCAGAGGATAGACAACTCATCTACATTTAGAGCCGTTCATAAGTACTAAAACTTCAACTAATATATTTAGAATTTAGCCATTCTAGAGTTAACATTTATTTTTAAAATCAATTTTGCTACAGGTTTAGAGAGTCTGGAGTATCTCATATGATTACTAGTATCATTTGATACTTGATGCCAGGGCTAGTGAACGAGTTCTCTAGCTGGCCATTTGGAGCTCGTGATGAAGCTTGGAAGATGTTTCTGGTAGTCAAAACTTATTTAATTTTTAAATTCCTGATACGTTAATATTTTAATTACATATTAATACATGCTTGTTTCTATCCTATAGGAGTACTACCAATTTGAGACTCCCTAGGATGAAAAGGCTAGTCATCAGACATTTGAGGAGGTGGCCATACGGAGCCTTCAAGATGGCCTCTATAGCCTTAAGTAGTTTGCCATCTAGCACTCCAATTTTTAGTCACCATTAGATTGGAGGTCCTTCTTGAATCACTAGACACCGACGGACATATGGCAGGCCCTCTGCGACTGTGGAGCAACGAGGAGTGCTCCAGTAGGTGGCAGAGAGCTCAACAGAATCAAGCCATCTAGCAGGATATAATCAAACACACGGGCGACTCAATCGGTACACACATTATAATCGATAGATCGGTAAGAAATCAATGCCAAAACTCTTCACTAGAATGTTAAAACTCTTATATGTATATTTTAATTAATTTACTTTTATTATTTACTTATTATAGATATGGTAGCTGGGTCATCCACCAGACCAGCTGCAGTTGTGGCGAGCCACACACCAGTTTAGAAGGACTAGTGACTATATAGATTCTACGTCATAATAGATCATGGTAAAAATTTCAAACTTTATTTATTAATTAAGTTATTATATGATTCAATTTTTATATTAGAATTAATATATTTTTGAACCATACAGATGCATTGTGTGATGTACGTTGCTGAGAGGTACGGCGATGACCTATCTTCTCTACACCTCCTTGACCTTGAGGGATGGCTCAGCACCACTAGAGGGGTGAGTAGGAGTTGGGTCATTGGATTCGGCCATTGCTTCGACCCTCCTCTACCTCAATACCCTTTGGTGTCCTCATAGGCCTTAACATTCTAGACTTAGAGCGATGCGCATATGGAGGAGGTCGTGTAAAGGTTTTTAAGCTAGTAACCTCAGAGCATCCTAGATGCCATCCATGATACGATCGTGGTGCTTCTCTGGGACCCATAGCTATACGATCAGCTGGACTCATCATCTTAGCCATCACATCAAGTAATTATATTATTAAATTTTTTTACTTATTTTAAGTTTTCATATTTAGAAGCTTCATATATTTGGTTTAATATCAGAAAGAGGATCTAGAAGCTAAAAATTCAATCTAACTATCCAATCGATGGGTCGGAGGTGTCTATAGCTCTATATTATCAAATGAAATGTGTAAAAATAATTTATTCGAGAATCAGTATATCAAAAGATATATCTCTGTATTGAAACTTACTAATATTATTTTATTTTTTCATTATAAGATGCTGGGATATCCGACTCTCATCCACCAACTGCTGAAGAGGAGCAGGAGAAGGAGGAGGTGGATGACGATGAGGATCGAACCTTGTTGCCCAGGTATAGCTACGCAAGCGGGGGAGGGGGTAAATTGAGTATTTCTAAAATTAAATGACTGATGTATAGTTTTGAATGATTTAAACTAAGTAATGTGCATATAGTAGATAATATAATCTTGAATGTAAAGAGCAATAGAAAGATAAAAGATGTAAAGAATAACAACAATATACATAAGCATAAATATATAAATTTTATAGTGGTTCGGTGCTAAACTCAGCACTTACGTCCACTTCCCAAGTAAACCACTCGAGAATTCAACTGTAATTCTCAATAAGAATTATAGTATAATTATTTTTCAGGCTCATAATTAAATTCGGTTGGTTTTTCTTAACTCACCAACCAAAATCGTATATGATTATTTTCTACGCTCACAATCAACCTAGTTGATTTTTTAAGATCACCAACCAAAATCATACAATAATTATTTCTCTGAGCTAACAATCAATCCTGATTGGTTTTAACCTTGACTTACCAATCAAACCAATATACCGTCCAACTCAAGGCTTGGACTAACCCAAGTTTCTCATTCCAAAAAATTTAAAATAAAAATAAAAGTATAATTAAAAATAAACTCTATGAAATCTAAGAAAAGAAAATCTAGATTGCTTAGCTTATATAGTTGATTTCTTCTCCTTGAATGCTTAAGAGAGGTAGGTGAGGATTTTTTATGCCAATAGTCTAACTTCTTTTTATTTTGAGGATGATGGAAGGATAGAAGAATGTCTGAAAATCATTCCTTCTCTTCTCTATTTGGTTCAATCTTTTTGCTTTCTCGATATTCAATAAACTCTCAAAAAAGCTCTCTAATTCTTTTCCAAGGGTTTTCTTTTATATCCTTGAAGGTTTTCACCACTTGAAGTCATCTGAGAGGTCTTCAAAAGGATATATAGCTATTGGAGATATGAAAATAGCCGTTGGAAGGCATATGGGATAAAAAATTGAAGTTCTAAAAATCTAGCCATTATAGTCACTGGGTCTTCAAAAGGATATATAGCTTGGTTTTTCATAGAGTCAGCTTAGTTCTACTAGGTTGGCTCAATTTTCAACGGCTCAGTATTAGTAAACTTCAAAAATCAACTTTCTATCTTTCTATTTTTTGAGACTTGATCGACTAAGTTTTTCACTGAGCCAACTAAGCTACAGTATTGAGTTAGCTTAGTTTTTTATTAGATCAGCTCAGTCCTCAGTCTTTAAAAATTCTACATATTCTTTTGCATGAGTGGACTTTTGACTTCAACTTTTGAAGACTTTTTCCATCATAATTTTTATGATCTTTCCCACCATTAAGGCTTCCAAAAACTTCTTATTTGATTTTTATTTATGCATTTGAAATCATTCTTTTCTTTGACTTCTCTTCTTTTGAGAAGATTTTATCTATAGATAATTTTTTCATTTTAAGTACTTGAAAAATCCTATATACATTTTTGAAACATATGATTAGTATCGTTTATACTCAACATTTTGGAATCATCAAAATCAATCTTAGGATTAGCAATCTTATTCTTTTTGATGATGACAAAACCTTGACTATATGCATAATAAAAATAAATAATATATTTTAATATATTTTATCAAAATATATTATGAAGTATCAAGAAGTATAGATTAAATACATTAATGAGTACTTTATAAATATTCTCAATTAATCTTTTAGTTCATTGTACATAATTAATTCATTACACATATTTTATGTACTCATTTCAAGTTTATGTCTTAATTCAAATCAATGAGTATTAAGATTTTAAGTATCAAATTCATTAAGTTTCTTAACTATTAATCCTTTAAGTATATATTTAACATTCCTCTCTCTCTTTCTGATAGTATGAAAAGCTCATGGAAAGGATGAAGAAAAATCATCAAAATCAATAATATATGATAATTGTATGAATTTAGAGATGTATTGATTTAAAAAAAATCAAGTCAAATGAATTATTTTTCTTTGAAAACTTATCTTTTGATTTAAAACATATTTAAAATACATCCTTTACTTTCAAAAATTAGCTCACACTTTTAAGCTTTAAGAGGAATAGAGCTTTTCAAAAGATTTGATCATGAAATCAAGCATAATATATAGCTTAATATTCAATCTTTTTTTTCTAAAAAAAATTTTAGTCAATTAATTTCGAAAAAGATATGTATCGAGCATATATCGAGGATAGTACTAGAGCTAAAAATAATTTTATAATAATTTTTATTGCACATCAAGAAAAATTCAGTGATATCTTCATTAATTTAAATGATTTGCATAATGCTAGTACTAATTTAGAGTTTCAGTGTTTAGAGTAAAAATGAGATTTCAATTTAATTTGACTCCAAGAATATCAAGAATATTTATGTAAATCAAATTATGAAACCAGCATATTAATGATACCACTTTTAAGTAATTTTTAATATTGGAGAATAATTTGTTTGACTCAAACTATTTTAAATTAATATGGCTTAAAAAAAGATAATTGATTTAGAATTTTAGATCAAAAGTTCATTAATATTTTCAATCAATTCAAATCAAAAAGTATCTCTCCCCCTATTTTTGTACTAATAGTTTAATTAATTTATTTTTCAACTTTCTCCCCATTTTTGTAAGAATTATATTAAATTTAGATTATCAAATTAAAATATATATATTCATTCTTTAGCATTATCTTTCTATTTTTTTTTCAAAATTTACATACTTAAGCTTTATAATTTTTGTTACTCACTATTTTTCTTTCAAGTTAAGCATCTTTAATTTGGTACTATATTAAATTTTAATTAATGCTAATTTAGTAATCAATTCATCATAATTGAATTCTTTCTTTTACTTTTTCAAATAAAGGCATTTTTAATTAAATAATCTTTTAAGATCAAATTATTTTCTTAAATATTTTCTCCTCCTTTTGCAAAAATATAATATGAGTTTTACATTCAAATTTAGATCAAGAAACATATTCAATGTAAGCACCAATAAATCATCAAAATCAATCAGTTATTCTAAATAAATTTAGAAAATATTGATGGTACGATGTAGAGAAAAGTTTAGCTTTTACCAATCATCCATCCATTTTTATTTTCAAGGCATCCATCAAAAATTTTATTTCATTAGATCCTTGGTGTACCTGCATAAATCAATTTACAATTTTTGGTACCCAAGCTTTATTGGATCCATTGGAGTTAGTGTTCAAGATTTCTTTTGGAATCTAAATTTTGCCTAACCAAAGTATGGTCAATTTTTTTAAAATTATATTTTAAAATTTGATGATCTACTTTATTGCATTTAAAGCAAACTATAGAATATTTTTCAGAATAAGCTTTGCTAAACATATTGTTCACAAATTTTTATTTTTTTAATGAATTATAGCTAATTTTAGCTTTATCGAAAGTAGCTTTTTGATTAATTAAAATAGATTGAAACTTTTGAGAACCAATTATAAACTTGTTAAGCATAGGCTTCAAACTTTCAATCTCTTTTCTTAGATTAGTATCTTTTTTCAAAAAAGACGAGACTTCTTTTCTTTCAGCAAGTTTTCTTTTTTTTCAATATAAAATTTTGATTTTTTAAATTTTATTTTTAGCTTAATATTTTTTTCAATCAAAGATTTTTCATATTTAAGAAGTACTTTTTCTTTAGCTAAAGCATTCTTTTCTTTTAAAATATCTTTTTTTTCATTCAATAATTTACTTTTTTCACCATCCAGAAGAAGATTAGACATTTTGAGCTCTTTATTTTTCATCTTTATTTTTTTGAATTCAATTATTAAATCATTAAAAGCTTCATATAATTTATCAAAAAAAAATAATTAGATTGATTTAAGCTTACCTCTTCATTGTGAGCTATCAAGCATAGGTTTGTCTCTTCTTCACTTGAGGATGACTCTTCTTCTGAATTTGAGCTTTCACTACTTCTCCAATTTGTCAATATAGCTTTTTTTTTTTAATTTTATTGAGCTCTTTTTTAGTGGGGGTAAGTCCTTTCTATATTTTCTAAGTTGACTCCTTTTTTTTTCTCTTCTTGGTTTAAAATTTTTCTTCTTTCTTATGAATCTCATGAATCTTCTTGTAATCACCGCTATTTTTTTATCATCTTTTGAATCCTTGGTAGAATTACTTAAACTTTTCTCAATGGCTTATGACTTGAGTGCAAGGGTTTTCTTCTTTATCTCTTCCTCCTTTCTGCTTTGGTTTATATTGAGCTCATACATCATAAGTGATTCGATTAATTCTTTCAAAACAAGCTTGCTAAGAAAATTGACTTCTTGGATTGCTATTACTTTTATTTTCCAATCCTTTAGTAAGGACCTAAGAATTTTGCATACAAGATCATTATTAGAATAGTCTTTTTCAAGACTCTTTAACTCATTTATAATTTCAATAAACCTTGTAAACATATCACTTATTATCTCATGAGGTTTCATTTTAAATAACTTATATTTATAAACCAACATGTTTATTTTAGATTCTTTAACTTGATTTGTACCCTCATGGATCACTTCAAGTCTATGCCAAATTTTTTTTGCAAATAAACATATTGATATTCTATTAAATTTATTATAATCTAATGCATAATATAAAATATTTATAGCTTTAACATTTAGTTGAGCTGGCATTTTATCTAGCTCATCCAATCTTTTTTAGGTTTAGGCACACACATATTATTGACAATCATTGTGGGTGTGTGAAGATCATTGAGTATGACATTCTGCATATCATAATCTTGTGCTTGAATAAAAATTTTTATTCTAGCTTTCCAATAGATATGGTTAGTCCCATTGAATAGCGGAGGTCTATTGGTTGATTACCCTTCAACCAATAGAGTCCTAATTAGGACTGCCATATAATCTTTTGCTTTTTGATAGTTAGGTCAACAACTAATATTAGAGCATCCGCTCTGATACTACTTATTACCTAGGTATGGCTACCCAAGAGGGGGGTGAATTGGATATTTTCAAAATTAAATGTCTGATGTATAGTTTTGAATAATTTAAACTAAGTAATGTGCATACAATAGATAATATAATCTTGAATGTAAAGAGCAATGAAAAGATAAAAGATGTAAAGAATAACAGCAGTAAGCATAAGTATAAATACATAAATTTTATAGTAGTTTGGTGTCAAACCCAGCACGTACGTCTACTTTCCAAGTAAACCACTTGAAAATCCAACTATAATTCTCAACAAGAATTACAGTTCAACTATTTTTCAGATTAATAATTAAATTCAGTTAGTTTTTCTTGACTCACCAATCAAAATTATACAAGATTATCTTTTGGGCCCATAATTAACCTAGTTGATTTTTCTGGATCACCAACTAAAATTATACAATGATTATTTTTTCGAACTAACAATCAACCTTGATTGATTTTAACCTTGGCTCAATAATCAAACCAATATACCATTCAACTCAAGGCTTGGACCAACCCAAGTTTCTCATCCTAAGAAACTTAAAACAAAAGTAAAAATATAATTAAAAACAAACTCTATGAAGTCTAAGACAAGAAAATTTGGATTGCTTTGCTAGTATGGTTGATTTCTTCTTCTTGAATGATCGAGAGAGATAAGTGAAGATCTGCAATTCTTTATTATAAAGATGATGGAATGACAGAAGAATGTCTGAAAATCACTCTTTTTTTTTCAGCTCAGTCTTTATGCTTTCTCAATAGATACTCAATAAACTCTCCAAAAAGCTCTCTAATTCTTTTCCAAAGATTTCTTTTTATATTTTTGAAGTTTTTCACTACTTAAAGTTATCTAAAAGGTCTTCGAAAGGAGGCATAGCAGTTGGAGACATAAAAATAGCCGTTAGAAGGCATATGGGATAAAAAATTGAAGTTCTAAAAAACTAGCCATTATAGTCACTAGGTTGGCTCAGTTTTTCACTAAGTCAGCTTGGTTTTTAGCTGAATCGGCTCCATATCAGTGGACTTCAAAAAATTAGCTTTCTGTCTTTTTATTTTTTGAGATTGGGTTAACTAAGTTTTTCACTAAGCTAACTAAGCTATAGTACTGAGTTAACTCAGTTTTTTACTAGATCAGCTCAGTCCTTAGCCTTCAAAAATTTTGCATATTTTTTCTGCATGAGTGGCTTTTTGACTTCAACTCTTGATTTTTATGATCTTTCTCAGCATTAAAGCTTTCAGAAATTTCTTATTTGATTTTTATTTGAACATTTAAAATCATTCTTTTCTTTGACTTATCTTCTTTTAAGAAAATTTTATCTATAGATAATTTCTTCATTTTAAGTACTTGAAAAGTTTTATATACATTCTTGAAATACGTAATTAGTATCATTTATACTCAACATTTTGAAATCATCAAAATCAATCTTAGGATCAACAGACCTAATTTTTTTTTGATATATTATTTTTTTGATACTACTTGTAAAACAAAATTATATAATTCATATTTTTGATATAATATAATTAATTTTTAATTTTTTATTGTCATATTATCTTTTAATTTTAATTATAACATGTATTAAGAACATAATTCATTGTGATTAATTAAAATAGATTTTTTAAAAAAATTATTAATTTTTTTAAAAAATTAAAATTAATTTTTAGCATTGGTATTAGCGACGGTATTAGAGACCAAATTGCCATCGCTAATATTTCTTAAAATAATTTTTTTAATTTTATTTAAAATTTATAAAAATTAGAGATAGTATTCGCAATGATATTTTTGGTCGCTAATAATTATTAGCGATGGCATTAGCCATGAAAATACCATCACTAAGATTTTTTAAATTTTTTTTAAAAATTTAATTTAAATATTAAATAATAATTGATAATAAAATTATTCCATTTCTAAAGCCATCGTTGATAGTCTTATTAGTGATGGCTTACTTTTTCATCGCTAATAATGGCAATTAGTGATAAGAATTTTTCAAATTGGCTTTTATGATGGTATTGATGATGTTGGGGCTATTAACAATGGTGGATAGACTATTAGTGACAGTAGTTAGCCATCACTAATAGTCTTGATTCTTGTAGTATTATGCTCTTCAGAGATAAGAATTATACAAGCAAAATGGCAAACACTATATCTAGAAGGCCCTCTTGATCTTAACTCGAAAGCCCATTCACTAAGGAGGAGATTTGAGAAGCTGTATTAAGCTTCACCCCCGACAAATCTCTAGGTCCAAACAGATTTTCATTTTCTTTCTATCAGAGGTTTTGGGGTGTTATCAGCCAAGACGTCTTGATGCTATTTCAGCAATTCTACCACCACTCAGCTAACATGGGAAGATTGAATTACTCCATTGCTCTCATTCCAAAGAAATCTGGTGCATGTTCAGTTAAAGATTTTCAATCTATAAGCTTGATTAATGGGTTGATTAAGCTTGTTTCCAAGGTTCTCTCTAAAAGACTCTCAAAAAGGATGGATCAACTGATCTCAACCTGTCAACTTGCATTCGTCCGAGGAAGAAATATTTTTGAATGTTTCATAATGGCCACAGAAATCATAAACCACTATACGAACAAGGTGTACAAGGGATTAGTTTATAAGGTAGAGAAAGCTTTTGACAACGTTGATTGAAAGTTTCTGATCAAATTGCTTACAGCTAGAGGTTTTGGCTCCAAATGGAATCACTGGATAGAGGATATTATCTACATTGCCAAATCATCGGTTTTTGCTAACGGTCTGAGGGGAAATGCTTTAAAACTTAGGAAGGATCTCAAACAAGGTTTCCCATTATCCCCTCAGCTATTCATACCGGTGGTGGACATTTTAGATAGAATGATAAAGGCAGCTGGAAGACATCAATTGGTTAAAGGAATAGGGCCAACCAACTTCATGGGGCAGTTTTAGAGCTTGCAGTTTGCTGATGACATGCTCATCTTCATTAGATATTACCTAAACAATGTCAAGAATCTCAAGTTTATACTTTACTCCTTCGAACTGATGATCGACTAAAGATTAATTTTGATAAATCTCATGTGCTAGGAGTGGGTATTAATGAGAAGGCGCTGAAGAGGACAGCAGAGATTTTAGAAAGCAAAATAGCTTCATTTCCCATGACATACTTAGGTCTCCCATTGCATCACTCCAAATTGCGATGATTGGACTAGAATCCACTATTGGAAAAAATTCTGAAGAAGCCTGTAGGATGGAAAGGCAAGCTGCTAAGCTTATCGAGAAGACTTATTTTCACTAATGCGGTAATTACATGTATCCCTTTGTATTGGATGAACGCCCTACTTCTTCCTCAATTTGTTATTCAAATGATCGATGAGATCCAAAGGTTGTTTATATGGATAGGGAGTGAGGAATGTAAGCTAGGGAATTATCAAGTGCTGCGGTTGAGTGTCTGCCGGCCCAAATAATTCAAAGGACTAGGGGTGCTCAATCTCAAAGTCTTCAACAAGATCTCATTGGGCAAATGGTGGTGGAGACTTTATACTAACACCACTAAACTATGGTGCAAGCTGATCATTTCTCTTCACCCAGCATCTCAGTGGCGATTGAGGTAGATTTGTAAACCACCATTGGTGTTTTGGAAAAGTTTAGTAGCAGTTTAGGACACTTTTCAACCTCTACTCAGATATTCTGTCAGCGATGGGAGTAGAACTTTGTTTTGGGAAGATGGTTGGCTTCATAATCTGCCCCTGAAAGACCTATTTCCATTATTGTACTCTGGGGCACCAAATTGTTTCAATACAGTTGTGAGAGGGATGGATTTCTTCCTAAGTAACCGACTTTCTGGTTCTCTAATAATGCACAGACTTAAGGAGGATCTTGATAGATTAAAAAAAAAGTATTAATCATGTTTGTCTAATAGAAAATCTAGACTCCATAGCAAGGAATTGGTTCAGCGACAAAGCATTCTTAGCAAGGAAACTATATAGATTCATGCAGGGTGGAGGAATCAGACCACTCTCAAGTAAAGTCATTTGGGGAGCTGGGGTGCCGGAGAAAGGTCCCAACAAGAGTGAATTTATTTAAGAAAGGTTATCTCAAAATCACTGATTGTGTGCTTTGTGGAGATGCTTTGGAAACTATTGATCACCTAATATTAGATTGCCCCTATTCAAAATCGGTTTGGACTCGACATCTTTCAGACCTGCAATTGCCTGAGCTCCTATCAACGCTGGACATGTTATGAAATTCATGGAGGTTTGACATTGTAGATAATCAGCAATGGCAAGGAATTGACATACTTTTATTAACAAGTTTGTGGTGCTTTTGGAAGGAGAGGAACAAAAGGAAATTCGATTTTCATGCTCACGCCTCAAAGCCAGCCGCTTAGAGAACTGTTGCTCTCTTTCTCTCCTGGACATCGCAAATGCAACATAAACAAATGAAGTTGTTGGCACCAATTAGAGGAATCTTCCTTGGAAAAAAATGGAAGTAATCTTAGAGGGGATTATAGAAGGCACATACAACAAAGAATTAGAGACGTCCTAACTCCACTGAGTAATGGTGAAATCTGGGCAATTCTAATTAAAAGCACTGATCGTGAGGTCGAGGATGCTGCCTGGAGACAGGCCGATGAAGATCCCATTTCTTGCTTAAAGTTGGTCCCTAACAGTTGATGAGGGAACGGAACGCCTGCATTTCCTCACACATTAAATTTGGATAACAAAGCTTAACCTTATTTACAAATGATGGATTGGATGGTTGCAACCTGTTTGTAGCTAAACAATATTAGCATCAATAAAAAATGGAGGTTTAACCTTCTAATCAAAAAGAGAAAAAGAATCATGATATTATCTATAACTTGTGCCAATTTGCTCCGAAAGATATCAACCATTATCTCTTTCAATGTTCCCATTCTTTGGATACATGGAATGAATTGCGAAGTAACCATCCCTGGCTTTACTTCAGCTCAATCGATCACGACTCTATGCTTAAATCACCTAGTCAGTGACTTTGCCATGACTTTCTTTATTGTAATGGTTGGACAATTTGGAATGTGTGGAATGGGTATTTATTTTAGAGCAAACAAACCATCTCTGCCAGGATGTATCAAGCAAGCCCATCATCTAGCCAAGGAGTTGTTGAGAAAAATACCTTGAATTTAATCCACAAAAAGTCTACGGTGAATACCTCAGCGAGAAAAAATCTAGAAAGACACCTAAGACCCGTAGCAGGCCTTAAGCCAGCCCGCAGGCACGGGGCCCGCGAGCTGGGTGCAGCCTATCAGGCCCATGGCCCAAGCACGCTTAGCCTAGGCAGGTGCATGGCCCAGGTGCGTGCGGCCCACGCAGGCCCAACGCACGAGCGTGCATGCACCCTGCACACAACAGCCCAACCACACGGCTCATGGTGAGCCATGCGATCCATGAATGGGTGGCACGGTCCACGCGCCTACCCATGCAGTCCATAGGCTCTTTCATGTAGTTTTTTGAGGCTTATGTAGGGTCTATGGCATCTGTGGATCCTTTAAGGGTCCATAGGAGGTTTTACGTGGCTCATGGATTATTTATCACGTGATTGCACGATCCAACAGCGGTTGGAGCTTGCGATCATCATTGGAAGGGCCAAGGGGGTTCTTGAGTCCTCTTAGAGTTCGATTTCTGAGCGCGACTTAGGTTGAGACTTAAAAAAGATGCTATGGAGCAGACAACTTAGTGGCATGGTAGCAGTAGTCGAGAGAGAGTTCGGCAAATAGTAGGCAGCAAATCCTAAAAGACACTGATAGACAGTAGAAGCAGGAACTTTTGATAGACTATCATGCAGTGGATAGCAGTCATTTCAAGGGGTCTCTAATAGAGAGAGCTTTGTAAGAGAGTACTTCTTATTGAGAGAGAAAAGTTGATGTACGAGGATTGAAAGTGTGATCTCCTCTTATAAAAATTCTCTTTTCTCATAGTAAAGCTTTGCATGCCCCATGATGGTAGACCTTGGTCTAGTCTATATATTTGATTGTATCTTATTTTTATTTCTTCTTTCTTTCTACCATAATAAATGGTACCAGATCTCCAATAATTGATTCGAAGTTAAGAGGTACCAGAGCATATATTATGGTAGTGATGATTAAGATTAAAGAAGATGGAGAAATTAAGCTCAATCAAGATGGAGATCAATAGATTTGATAGAAAGAGTAATTTCTTCTTGTGGCAAGTGAGGATGAAGAACATGCTCATCCAACAAGGATTGATAAATGCTCTCTTATACGAGAAGATATTGGCTACTATGAAGATGAAGGATTAGAGGTAACTTCAGATGCAGGCGGTGAGTATAATCCATTTATACCTAGTAGATAACGTGGTGATCCATATATATGACGAGACTTTTCTAATGGCGATGTGGTTGAAGCTCGAGGAGATGTGCATGGTGAAGTCACTCACCAATGCTCTCTTCTTCTGAAAACAGTTCTAGCAGCTACAGATGATCGAGGAGCAAAGCATGCGGAGCATCTCAGCAACTTTCAAAAGATCCTTACCAACCTACTTAGCATTAGCGAGAAAGTTGAGGAGAAGACCAAGATGTTGGTCTTGCTTTCATTGCTTTTCTCTTATTTTGAGTTCTTAATGACTGCTCTTCTAATAGAAAAAAGCAACATCACGATGGTAGAGGTAACTTCTACAATTCTCCAGAATGAGGTTCTCAGGTGGGAGAGTGTTGAGATCCATGGTATTGCTCTATACCATATTGTGAAAAGTCCTAATCTTTAGCATAGACCTGAAAAGACCATTGACATTCTCTAAGAACAGCAGACTATCAATCCACCACCTGAATCTATGATGGGGCACCTTCCTCCTAGGGCTTGAGAGAGACACCCCCCTCTTTAGGGCTTCTTCAAGAATCCTGGGGCGGCAACACTAGAGAGAAGAGAGAAGATAGATTGAGAAAGAAAAGATCTATATTCCACTGCATCCATTAAACCCTAATACAACCTATGCATTTATACATAGCTATTAGGCCCGACCAAAATCTCTTCTGGCTAATCCAATACATGAAAGCACTCACCGAGCTCATGTATACCCATATCTCCTATGCTCTTCTTTTTTGGATCTAAATCCGATCCATACATGAGTTGGCCCCCTTAAAATCTCTCAAACCAGATCTTAAAATCCCTAGGATAAAGTCCTATCCTAGATCCCAATAAAACTCCTATACATTTCTACCCATAAAAATTGAGATATCTCTAACTAAGATCGAGATGTCTCATCTACATTCAAGACGTCTCATCTTCAAATCGAAACATCTCTAATTGCATGTCAGCTTGGTACTTCCAAAACATTGCTCTCTATCTAAATTTTTTCTAAGATCAAGATGTCTCGTTTAACACTGAATCATCTCACCTCAGAACGGAGATGGCTCCTCTATTGTTCAAGTTGATTTTCTTGGGTGGCTCACTTCTATCTTTCTATGATCTTTCTTTTCATGTTTCCAAGGTTTGGGAGTACCACACTAATTCTTATAATCTCCACCTTGGTGCACCCAAGCCTTGGCATACCAAGCACTGTCCTCCTGCACTGCTGTCACTACACACCATGATAGCTCTTTATGCAAACATCACCTCCACCAATCCTCTTTAGCTATTGTGTATCCTTGGAGACCTTTGGGATGAACGCCTCTACCACTGAAGATCTTAACTTGCTCTTTGGTACCATCCTCAAATTATACGATCCCTTCTGCTTAGCAGCTACATTTTTTTTGGACTTTCCTAGAGAACCTGCAGCATTCCTATACCAACAAATGCTACACCACCTGACATGATCTCGTCAGAGCTATACTTGTCCACCTACACATGCTGCTTCACTTGAAACTATGATCACCAGTATTGGTGCTAGGATATCGATCCTCCTGCATCCCTCCACTCTGAACTCATGCCAAATTTTCTCTCCATCTGTGAAGCTATCTCTTCGACACTCCACCTAAACTTGAAGTCCATCTGATGCCACAGAAGATTTTAACTCTATCACCAAGTCATCCGAGGCCAACTATCCATTGCTGCGCTACTGAGCCCATCATTGCACCTCGAAGCTATCCCTTCGAACCCTCCGCACTTCATGTTTTCCTTTTTGAAGCAATCTTAGATACTTTCATAACCTACGGGCACCTCCAAAACCTAAAAACTCATCCAACTCTTTAAAAAACTAGCGACTGAATCTTAGAAAATTTCATCCTAGCACTTCATCTTCTTCTATCCCTGCACCAACCATCGCTTCAATTGCATCCGAAGAAACAACAGCTTAAGCCCTATCCTAGGCTTAGATCCATTTATCTCATCCTGAGGCTCGACATCGCCTCCTCATACGTATCTGGGTTCTCTCTTGCTACACACAACCCATCCTCTATCTGAACCGCGACTTTTTCTAGTGCTTTTGCAAAAGAAATCTAATCCAAGATCAGCCATCCAGCACTAACCTGCTAGACCTCCACCATCGCTGCTCTCATCTCGGATACTCCGCAATCTTACGGGCACCTCCGAAACTATCGAGGACCTTTATCTCCTCTAAACCTACTATGACGCTCCATGTATCAACCATGTCCATCACTTCCAAAGCGTCACAAATCCATGCTCTAGTCAAACCACTGAATACATCCTCGACTACTTTTCTGCCTTCTTGCAATCGAAGTATGTATAGTCACTTCTTCAGCTTTTCTTTGAGATTACCTCTTAAAAAATCTCTCCTCAACTATTAAATAGCCCTATGCTACCTATCTTTCTAGAGAACTTTGTCACCTAACCATCATACACTCTGATCTTTCCACCAAAACCATCTAGCAAATTATGTACCCAAACCTTCCACTCGAAAAAATATCTCATTCTATTATTTTTTTTAACCTCTACCTTCAACCTGCTACTTCTGATTGGCCAAACCACACCAATAACAAAGATAGATCTGAGACATACGATAGAATACTTGTGCAGATTTTTGAGTTCATCCTATATAACTTCTTCTTTGCTTTCACGCACCATCAGACTCTAATATCAATTGTTGTAATCCTAGTATCGCTCTGATATCAATTATTGAGATCCATGGTATCATTCTGATACCATATTATAAAAATTTCTGATCTTCAGCATGGACTTGAAGATATCTTTGGCGTTCTCTAAGAACAACAGACCATCGATCCACCACCTAGATCGTTGCTGGGGTGCCTCCCTTCTAGGGCTTAAAGGAGGCATCCCCCTTTGTAGGGCTTCTTCAAGAATTTTAAGTGTTAGATATATGTGCCCTAAAAGTCAAAATTGGCTGACACTTGTTATACACTTTTAAGGGCAAAATTATAATTTTGACTGTAAATAATAAAATAAATTATTTTCTATCATAATGTGTATTTAGTATCTATGATACATCCCTTAAGTTAATGACAATGATAGTTCTTATTTTCAAGAGTTGAAAATTTAAGACATGAATTTTTCATTATTAACTCATAAAATGCTCCTGACCGTAGGATCATCATGAGGATGGTGATTGATCCAAAAGGTTGGTGTATAATCGCTTCTTTATAGTAGACGAGTCTTGAGTCTACGGTGTAGAGACATCAGAACGAGAGTACAGATACTCGTTAGAGAATGAAGGCACTGAGCGTGACCATCTTGAGCAGTCATTAGAAAGTCTACCTTCTCATCGATGACTGGCTCAAAGCTACAGTTGTGTGTCTGGTTCTTTGATCTGAGGTGCATCGGTAGTTCACCTTGAGGGTGTTATAATTTGACTATACCACGACTTGATCTTCTAGCCATTCAAAATTCTGAGGTGTATGTTGGCTATAGCATATTTATTGTAGAAATTAAAGTGCACCAATAGAGAATCTATCTACCTTGGTAGATGAGGAGTAGTCCTATGATGATCATGAGAATCAAGTCCACAAGCCTATGGCCATGGTAGAGTGAAATAATAGAAAGTTTCTATTAAGATTTTCACATTGGACTTGAATCGAATGATTAATCATATGACGGATATTAGGATTTGACGAGATTACCTTAACCCCAATCCAGTCGGAGCTCAAGATAGAAGAACTTAATCACATAGATAATTACACCGAGAGGTTCATTTTCAATTCTGATGGATTGCCACCATATGCTACTAGGTGGTGGATTTTGAGAGCAATTAGAATGATTTAGATGATCAATCATACTAGTTATCTGAATTAGAAAAGTTCTGATCCATCGGAAGGTATTTCGATGATGTCGATGATAGAGATCGCGACATACCTCATTACCATATAGAACTGAACCTAATTGGATCACACAAATAAGGATTTTAATCTAAATATTATCAATTGAACTAATCCAGTTTAATTGATTTGAATTAGATTTAATTAGCTTCAAAAAAATTATGCTAGCACACGATTGAGCCTAATGTTCTCCTTTAATTATCATTAAAGTTTGTCTCGATTGAGCCAAATATGTCTGGGCTCACTCAGGTACCTTTACTTGGTCTGGCTGGAGCTTGTCAAGGTTAGAAAAGGATTGTCTTAATTTATGAGATGAATTTAAGATAACACCTACCATTTTTCATCACCTACTAAATTCTGTTTTGGATATTTGGTCAAACATTGACCTTTGATACTTAGACATCTGCCCATGTGTCAAGCCATCATAGGAGAGAGTTCTTGGACCAGTCCACCTGCTAAAAAGCATATGGATAAGGGATGCACACCTAGGGAGGCATGCGCCCATAGATAAAGCATCTGGAGTTCCGTACAGATGGGACTCTAGTTGCTTCGAGGATTCTACTTAGATGGCGCCTAGAAGACTGCTTTGACCCAGTCTTGGCACCATCTAAGGATGATTCAGAGGGGCTCTCATCTAATTGGATCAGATGATGTCATCCCATCAATCAGATTTAGATCTGATTGCATAGAAATTCATGATTGGCTGGGATGATGTGGCACTGCATGGTGCAACAGGGTCTATAAAAATCCTGTTTGCACCAAAATCAAAGATGCTTGACCCATTACCCATGCCACAAGGCTGCTCCTCTTCCTCCTTCATGCCACCTTTAGGTGTTCTCTCTCCTATCCACGTCCAAAAATTTTTGGGCATAACTTTGGTACGATCCAAGCAAGAGAAAGGCAATAAGAAAAGAAAAAAGGCAGCACCGCTGCAAGAGATAACTCACATCTTCAAAAGAAATTTTGAAGATCTTCAAAATTAGATTCAGATCTAATTTTTGAAAAAGTGATAAAAAAAAAGAGATCTCTAGATCCGACTTGAGTGGATACCGGTAGAGGCTAGGCACTTGCGAGGCTAGATTCAGAACCTCAGGCAGGCATTAGGATCATCATAGGATAATCAGATTATCCACAATAAGATAAAATTAAATTAAATTTAATTTATTTTTTATTTTATTTTATTAGATTAATAATATCATATCTAAAAAGTCTTAGATCTAATCTAGATTCAAAAAAAAAATTTAAAATATCTCTCTTGATCCAATCAAATCTAAGCAAACCTGATCCAAAAAACTAAATTTTTTCTTCAACTAGTATCAGAGCCAGATTGCATTTTTCATTAGATCTAATTTTATTTTAATTTTAATTTGATAATTTGATGATTTCAAATGTCACATTAGATGTGATTAGATCTAAAATCAAAAATTAAAAAAATTAAATAATTTAGATCTAAGTTGTACAAGATGCATGACTAGTTGTAGAATAGAATTATTCTATGAATAGTCTAGCATGATCATAATTTAATTTGATTAGTTATAATTTTTAGATCTATTTATTTATTATTTTTTAATATTATAAATATTATAATAAAATCTAAAAAATAAAAAATAAAATTATTTAATTTTTATTCATATGAGATATGATGAATGCATGTTTAGACCAGTTGTAGAATAGTTTTACATAATTATCTAGAATAGATTTTAATTTAATATGATCAATTTAAATTTAATTTTTTAGATGATTATGAGATAATTTAGATCTGAAAATATGCATGATATGATACATGAAGATGTATGCAAAACATGTTTATAGTTAGATCAATTTTTTACATATGAGATATATGATGTAGATCTAACTAATTTTGCAGTTTCCATATTTCTGATTAAGGCGTTGCCCTTGGTCGTCTGATCATAAGATCAAAGTAAGATTTAAATGTCCTCTCCTTCCATTCGATGGGATGTTCTTATGATGTGTAGGGGTGCTGCATGTTCGTTCTTAATCAGAAATCTAAAACTTATGTTTTATAAAATCCTAGATTCTAAAATTCTAAAATTTTATTTATATATTTTATTTATAAATCCTAAACTTAATTAAGAATTAAGATTATGAAATATGTTAAGTCTAAAAATTAAAAATTTTTAGATTTAAGATATATTTATAAAATTGGATTCGGACTTGGATAGCTCAATTAGGTCTAACGGTTGATCAAATCAAATCAAGAGTTGGTTAGATGGGATCAAGAGTGCTTAAATTGACCAATCTAATAGGATTAAGTCTGGGTCAAGATTGAATCATATGAGTGATCAATCAAGCTAAGATCTAATTAGGCTCAGTGGTTAAAGTCTGAATTATTGGCTAACCTGATTGATTCTGGCTCAACAATTTGGTGTCTAAGGTAAGTCTGGCAGATACGACCGACTGATTTTTAATTGGGAGCTACTCGACTCGAATGCATTCTTGTCGAGTTAATGGCATATCCCTTCCATCGGTCTCACTTATCTAGCCATATTTGTCTACTCAGTCCTGATCTAAGATGGTTAACAATCCGAGCTAACCCATGCCACTAGGTTAGTCATAATTGTTATGGCTATTGTAAGTCTAGTTTAAAGAAACCTAAATCAAATCTTCCTAAGAAAAGATTAAGTTTAAGATCTTCCATCATTGTAGATATGCGGGCTCTTTCCAAGGTTGATTATTCTCAATTGGTCACAAAGGTTTAGTTGCATCAAAAAGATACAATCATATCTATTAGACATTGGATGCTACAGGCTGGAGGATAAATTAGGCTCAATATTTTGGATACGGTGAGAGACCCAATTAGGAATTCAATCTGTGCAAATGATGGATCTAACTTAACTAAGGAGTGGATCAATATTTCGGGCATGGTGAGATTGATGAATTAGAGATCAAGTTTGGGTGCACCATGATTAGAGAATTATTGGACAAGAGTTATCCACTCATTGGCTAATCCTGAAGGGAAATCCTAATTTTTTGGACCAAATTCGTTCAGATCTGATCGGATCAAGAGATATATTTCAAAAAAAAATTTCTTTGATCCAAATCAGATCTGAGATGTTTCAGATTTGATTCTTATTATTTTAGTAATTAAAATAAATTTAGATAAATTAAATCAAATTTAATTTATCTTGAAGTGGATAATCCTATTATCCATTGATGATCCTGTAAGCAGTGAAAGGTTCTGGATCTAGCCACGTAAGTGCCTGGCCTCTATCGGTATCCACTCAAGCTGGATTTGGAGATCCTCTTCTTCTCTATCACATCTCCAAAAATCAAATTTGGATCTGATCTGGAGGATCTTCAAAATTTCTTTCGAAGATCAATAGTTGTCCTTTGCAGCAGCGCAACCTTCTAGCTTTCAGTCGCCTTTCTCTCATCTGGATTGCACCAACCAAGAACCCAAAATACTTTTGAACATAAGAAAAGAGGGAGAAGATACTTTGGCATAGAGGAAGAGAGGAGAGGCAGCCTTGGGGCATGGAAATCTCAATTGCTCTTTGAGTTGGGTGCAGGGTCTTATTTATAGACAAAGCGTGATCCAACTCCTCTTCTTCCCAACCAATCACAACCCTTTGTGAAATCAAATCTAAATTTGATTGGTGAAAATAGAGTCCCTTGGATTCCTCCTTAGATGGCACCTAAGACCAATCAAACTTGGTTCTTAGGAGAACTCTAATCGAAATCCAAAAAGGAGATGGAGTCCCTATCCAACAGGGACTCCTGGGCACCTCCAGCTTGGGCACACGCCAAGGGTGGTGTGCGCCCTCCTCCTTGCCAAGTTCTAGTAGGGGGACAGGCCCCCACCAGCTCTCCAATAGGTGTGTGACACATGGACAGAAGTCAAAGTATCAATGGTCAATGTTTGACCAATCAAAGGTCAACTTTTGATCAAAGTCGAAGGACGAGAAATGGCAGGTGATAAAAAATGGCAGGTATTATCTTACAAAATAAGACAACCCTTTTCTAACCTGGACAGGCTCCAGTCAGACCAAGTGAAGGCCTCTGAATGAGCACAAACTTCTTTGGCTCAGTTAGGATAACTATTTATGATAGTAAAAGAAGAACGTTAGGTTCAATCGAGTGCTAGCATGATTTTCTTGAACCTAATTGAATCTCATTCAAATCAATTGAACTAGATTAGTTCAATTGATGATCACCAAATTCAAACCCTTGTTTGTGTGATCCAATTAGATTTAGTTCTGTATGGTAATGGGATATGTTATGATCTCTATCATCGACATCATCAAAACTTCTTTCGATGGATCAGAACTCTTCTTATTCAAACAGCTAGAATGATTGATCATCTAAATCATTCTAATTGCTCCCAAAATCCACACACCTAGTAGTATATGGTGGCAACCCATCAGAGCTGAATGCGAATCTCTTGGTGCAGCACTTGTGTGATTAAGTTTTTCTATCTTGAGCTCTGATCAGATTAGGGTTAAGGTGAACTCGTCAAACCCTAGTCTCTATCATATGATGTAATCATTCGATTCAAGTTCGATGTGAAAATCTAAATAGAAACTCTTTCTATTATTTCACTCTGCCATGGCCATGGACTTCTAGACTTGATTCTCATGATCATCATAGGACTACTCCTCTACCACCGAGGTAGATAGATTCCATCTTGATGCTATCCAGTTCCTACAATGAACATTCTATAGCCAACATACACCTCAGGATTTCGTATGGCTAGGAGAATGAGTTATGGTGTAGTCAAACTATAACACCCTCAAG
This sequence comes from Cocos nucifera, assembly GCA_006176705.1. Lineage (NCBI taxonomy): Eukaryota > Viridiplantae > Streptophyta > Magnoliopsida > Arecales > Arecaceae > Cocos > Cocos nucifera. The sequence continues at coordinate 137,324 of QRFJ01001301.1, read as the reverse complement.
ATGAACTGCCGATGCATCTCAGATCAAAGAACCAGACACACCACTGCAGCATCGAGTCAGTCATTGATGAGAAGGTAGACTTCCTAATGACTACTCGAGGTGATCACGCTCAGTGCCCCCGTTCTCTAACGAGTATCTGTACTCTCGCTCTGGTGTCTCCACACCATAGACTCAAGACTTATCTACTAAAGAGAAGCGATTGTACACCAACCTTTTGGATCAATCACCATCTTCATGATGATCCTATGGTCGAAAGCATTTTATAAGTTAATAATGATTATTCATGTCTTAAATTTTTAACTCTTGAAAATATGAATCATCATTACCATTAACTCAAAGGATGTATCACAAATACTAAATACACATATGTGATAGAAAATAACCTATTTTATTTATTTTAGTCAAAATTATAATTTTGCTCCTAGAAGTGTATTTAAGTATCAGTCAATTCTGGCTTCTAAGGTACATATATCTAACAAATCCATCATCAATAACTATTAGGTGAGGTGATGAGTCAGTTGGTGGGACTGCACCATCCATTAGAAATCTATAATCATGGAGATTTTTGCATCTCTATAGAGGAAGCATAGGGATCTAAGAAAATAGTGGAAGCTAATTTATTTAAAAATTAAACTCCTAAATAAATTGGTCAAGTCGTAATTATAATATCTAACTAGAAACTTTGACTCTCTATAGGAAAAGCAAAATGTCTACATCCAACCTACTAGCACGTATCCTGGACATCCATAAACTGATCAGACCCAATTATAAGGATTAGCTCTAGACTTCAAAATGATTTTGTATTTTGAGAAGTTAACTCATGTATTGGATTAGGATCCCTCCACTTTACCAGCTCATCCATCCATTGAATAGAGAGCATCTCTTGACAAGTGGACTGATGAAGATAACAAGCCAGATACTATATGTTGGGCTCGATGTTTGATGAGCTTCAGCGCCAACATGAAGATATCAAGACTGCTCGCCAAATATTGGCTCACCTACAAGAAATGTTTGGTGAACAGAGTCGCGCAGCCAAATATTAGGTCACTAAATGACTATTCAAAGCTAAAATGCATGATGGGTAGTCAGTTCAAGATCATTATCTGATGATGATCAAGGACTTGAAAGAGCTTGAAAAGCTTGGAGTGAAGTTGGATCTGGATATGCATAATGATATAATTCTGCAATTCTTGACTGATGCATATGGGCAGTTCATCATGAACTATCATATGCATAAACTTCAAAATACTCTGACCGAGCTTATGAACATGCTGGTTATTGCTGAGCTTTCAATGAAAGATTCTAAAGGCTCAGTATTTACTATGGAACAAACTTCTTTCAAGAGAAAATCTTTTGGAAAGAAGAAGTCTGTGAAAAGGCAGAAGATGGAAGGAGGAAAGAAAAAGAAGGTAGAGCTGAAGAAGAAGACCGCTAACAAAGAAAAGTATTTTCATTGCAACACTGACGACCACTGAAAGCAGAACTGCCCTACATACCTAGCCACCCTGAAGATAAAAAAGGAGGCAAGTCCTTCTGGAGGTATGCTCGTTATTGAATCTAACCTTAGGATTTCTTCAGCATCCAGTTGGATGCTTGACTCTAGTTCTAGTGCTCATTTGTGCACTTCGATGCAGGGTCTTGAGGATAGCAGGAGATTGAGGGATGGTGAGTTGATCCTATGCATTAGAAATGGAGCAAGGGTTGCTACTATAGCCGTGGAAACCTATCCTCTTCGACTACCATCTAGTTTAGATTTACTATTTAAGGATTGTTATTATATGCCTGCAGTAAGCAGAAATTTAATTTCTATTTCATGTTTAGCATTAGAAGGCAATGTAATTAATTTTCTTAAGGACCATTGTAACATTCTTTATGAAAGAAATAAAATTATAAGTAGTTTTCTTATTAACGATCTTTACCAGTTACATATTGATGTATCTATTTTTAATATCGAGCAAAATATGAATGCCATAAATTAAAATGACCCAAGGATAGTCCAAATGATAGGTATCTATGGCACCTTAGACAAGGTCATATAGTAGAAGATAGGGTTAACAAATTGAAGAAAATTGGGCTATTGAGTCCATTGACTTTTGAGTCATATCCAATTTGTGAATCATCTCTTCATGGCAAAATGACTAAACTTCCTTTTGTAAGATATGGTGAAAGAGCCATGGATTTACTTATCCTAGTATATACTGATGTGTGCGGGCCATTTGATGTGCCGGCTAGAGGTAATTTTGTCTACTTCATAACCTTCATCGATGATTTATCTCGGTATGGGTATGTGTATCTTATGAGACATAAGTCTGAAGCCTTTAAAATATTTAAAGAATTCAGACATGAAGTAGAAAAGCAAACTGAAAGCCCATTAAGGTTCTTCGATCAGATCGAGGAGGTGAATATCTTAGTCGAAAATTTCTGGACTATCTCAAATAGAATGGCATAGTCTCTCAATGGACTCTACTTAGAATATCTCAACTTAACGAAATTTCAGAATGGAGGAATCGGATCTTGTTTGATATGGTCCGATCCATGATGAGCTTCACAGACCTTCCTGATTTTCTTTGGGGACATAATTTGTTAACTACTATATATTTATTAAATAGGGTTCCTTCTAAAATCGTTCTTACCACACCGTACAAGATATGGCATGGTAAAAAATCAAGTCTGAGTCATCTCAAAATTTGGGGTTGTTCGGCTCATGTCAAAAGACAATAAGTAGACAAGTTAGACTATAGGTCCTTTAGAGCTCGATTCATAGGATATCCTAAAGAGTCATTAGGATATTATTTCTATATTTCAGAAGATCATAATGTGATTGTAAGTCAACATACCATTTTTCTTGAAAAATAGTTTATTTAAGATGGCGGCATTAGAAAGCAGATCAAGCTAGAGAAGAAAGTCTTTCAAGAGCAAAGAGCTAAGGATCCTTTGGAACTAAATCAGGTTGAGCCAATACAATCACTACCTCCTCCACCTCAAAGATTGAAAAGGATTTTCTATCTCTCTGAGAGGTACTTAGGTACTATTTCAGAGGAAGTAGAGAAAATATTCCTCGTAGGTAATGGAGTTCATGTTGATGATCCCAAAATCTATAATGAGACGATATCAGATATCGACTCTAAGAAATAGTTAGAGGCAATGAAGTCAAAAATTGACTCGACACACTCAAACCAAGTCTGAACCTTGGTAGATCCACCAGAAGGTATAGTACCTATTGGGTGTAAATGGATCTATAAGAGAAAGATTGGTGCAGATGGGAATATAGAGACATTCAAAGCTAGATTAGTGGCAAAAGATTATAGTCAGCATGAAGGCATTGACTATCAGGATACCTTTTCGCCAATAGTTATGCTTAAATTCATTCGCACATTGCTTGCTATTGCAGCCTATTTCAATTATGAAATATGGCAAATAGATGTGAAAATGATATTCTTAAATGGATATCTTGAGGAAGATATCTATATGGAACAGCCGCTGGATTTTACATCCGATGATACTGATCACAAAGTATGCAAGCTGCAAAGGTCCATATATGGACTTAAGCAAGCAGCTCGGAGCTGGAATACTCATTTTAATGATGTGATCAAATTATTTGGTTTCATCAAGAATGAGGAGGAACCATGTATTTTTAGAAAGATCGGTGAGAGCGCTATTATCTTCCTCGTACTGTACATGGGTGATATGCTCCTTATTGGAAATGATATTTCTATGTTTACCGTAGCTAAAATGTAGTTATCTAAAGAATTCTCCATGAAAGATCTAGGAGAAGCATCCTTCATTCTTGAAATCAAAGTCTATAGAGATAAATCGAATAGGATGCTAGATCTTTTACAGAAGATGTACATAGAGGAAGTGCTAAAGAGGTTTAGCATGGAAAACTCCAAGAGGGGATTGGCATCCTTCAAATATGGCATTCATCTCTCCAAGAAAATGTTTCTTAACACACTAGAGGAGATTGAATGCATGAGCAAGATTCCTTATGCTTCTATAAAAGGGAGCCTCATGTATACCATGTTATGTACACGATCTGATATAGCCCATGCTGTGAGTGTCACAAGCAGATATCAGTCAAATCTAAGAGAAGAACACTGGACTTTTGTGAAATGTATCCTTAAGTACTTAAGAAGAACTAAGGATATGTTCTTGGTTTTTGGTAATGGAGAACTCAAAGTCCAAGGGTAAACAAACTTAAATTTTATGTTTGATATAGATGATCGAAAGTCGACATCTGATAATCTATTTATGTGTAATGGTGGTGCTGTCAGTTGGAAGAGTTTCAAATAGACAGTAATAATAGATTCCACCATGAAAGCAGAATACATCGCTGCATCAAAAGCTATGAAGAAAGCATTCTAGTATAAAAAGTTCACCATAGAGATTGGAGTGATACCATCAGATGTCATTCCTCTATACTGCGATAATAATGGCACCATAGCCCTTGCTAAGGAGCCGAGGTCTCACCAAAAATCCAAACACATCGAGCGGCGATACCACCTCATCCACAATTACCTCGAAAAAGGATACGTCGAGGTTAAGAGAGTTGACTCCGCAGACAATACGGCAGACCTACTTACAAAGTTGTTGGACCAGTAGAAGATCGAAACCCATCTTGAGAAGATGGGACTTAGATTTATAGCCAATTATCTTTAGGTTAAGTGAAAGTTTGTTGGATATGTATGTTCTAAAAGCTAGAATTGGCTGATACTTGTTACACATTTTTAAGGGCAAAATTATAATTTTGATTATAAATAATAAAATAGATTATTTTCTATCACAATGTGTATTTAGTATCTGTGATACATCCCTTAAGTTAATGGCACTGATAGTTCTTATTTTCAAGAGTTGAAAATTTAAGATATGAATTTTTCATTATTAACTCATAAAATGCTGTTGACCGTAGGATCATCATAAGGATGGTGATTGATCTGGAAGATTGATGTATAATTACTTATTTATAGTAGATGAGTCTTAAGTCTACGGTGTAGAGACACCAGGATGAGAGTATAGGTACTCGTTAGAGAACGAGGGCACTGAGCATGACCACCTCGAACAGTCATCAGAAAGTCTACCTTCTCGTCGATGACTGGCTCAAAGCTGCAATTGTGTATCTAATTCCTTGACCTGAGGTGCATCGGTAGTTCACCATGAGGGTGTTATTGTTTGACTACACTATGACTCGATCTTCTAGTCATACAGAATTCTGAGGTGTATGTTGGCTATAGCTGTTCATTGTAGAAATTAGATTGCATCAATAGAAAATCTATCTACCTCGGTAGATGAGGAGTAGCCCTATGATGATCATGAGAATCAAGTCCATAAGCCCATGGCCATAGCAGAGTGAAATAATAGAAAAAAATTCTATTAAGATTTTCATATTGGACTTGAATCAAATGATTAATCATATGACGGATATTGGGGTTTGACGAGATTACCTTAACCCCAATCCAGTTGGTGCTCAAGATAGAAGAACTTAATCACATAGGTAACTGCATCGAGAGGTTCATTTTTAGTTTTGATGGATTGTCACCATATGCTGCTAGGTGTCACTAGTGAATTTTGAGAGCAATTAGAGTGATTTAGATGATCAATCATACTAGTTGTCTGAATCAGAAAAGTTCTAATCCATCGAAAGATATTTCGATGATGTCGATGATAGAGATCGCAACATATCTCATTACCATATGGAACTGAACCTAACTGATCATATAAATAAGGGTTTTGATTTGGATATCATCAATTAGACTAATCCAGTTTAATTGATTTGAGTTAGATTCAATTAGGTTCAAGAAAATCGTGCTAGCACATGATTGAGCCTAATGTTCTTCTTTAATTATCATTAAAGTTTATCTCGACTAAACCAAATATGTCTGGGCTCACTCAGGTACCTTTACTTGGTTTGACTGAAACTTGTCCAGATCAGAAAATGATTGTCTTAATTTATGAGATGAATTTGAGACAACACCTACCATTTTCCATCACCTGCTAAATTCTATTTCGAACATTTGGTCAAACATTGATCTTTGACACTTGGACATCTACCCATATGTCAAGCCATCATCGGAGAGAGTTCTTGGACTAGTCCACCTACTAAAAAGTAGATGGATAAGGGGCGCACACCTAGGGAGGCATGCGTCCATGGATAAAGCATCTAGAGTCCCGTACAGATGGGACTCCAGTTGCTTCGAAGATTCTACTTGGATGGCGCCTAGAAGACTGCTTTGACCCAGTCATGGTGCCATCTAAGGATGATTTAGAGGGGCTCTCATCTGATTGGATCAGATGATGCCATTCCATCAATCAAATTAGATCTAATTGCATAAAAAGTCATGATTGGTCGGGATGATGTGGCACCACATGGTGCAATAGGATATATAAAAACCCTATCTATGCTAAGATTAAAGATGCTTGACACATTGCCCATGCCACAAGGCTGTCCCTCTTCCTTCTCCATGACACCTTCAGGTGTTCTCTCTTCTATCCATGCCCAAGAATTTTTGGGCATAAGTTTGGTGCGATCCAAGCTTGAGAAAGGCGATAAGAAAAGAAAGAAGGCAACACTGCTGTAAGAGATAACTCACATCTTCGAAAAAAGTTTTGAAGATCTTCAAAATCAGATCTGGATCAAATTTTTGGAGAAATGATAAAGGAGGAGATCTTCAGATCCTACTCAAGTGGATACCAGTAGAGGCTATACATTTGCGTGGCTAGATTTAGAACCTTAAGCAGACATCAGGATCATCATAGGATAATCAGATTACCCACAATAAGGTAAAATTAAATTAAATTTAATTTATTTTTTATTTTATTTTTTATTAGATTAATAATATTAGATCTGAAAAGTCTCAGATCTGATCTAGATCCAAGAGAAAAATTTTTGAAATATCTCTCTTGATCCAATCAGATCTGAACGAACCTGATCTGAAAAACTAGATTTTTCCTTCACTAAGGTGGCAACACTAGGGAGGAGGGGCACCTCCCTTAAGCCCTATGAGAGAGGTGCCCATCACAGATCCAGATGGTGGATCGATGGTCTGCTATCCCTAGAGAACGTCAAAGATTTTCTCAAGTCCATGCTAAAGATCAAGAGTTTCTGCTACATGGTATTGGAGCGATACCAAGATTACGATAGAGAGCCAAGCCTCGAGTTTAAGTGACAACTCGACTTTGATGGTGTCTAGAGGTGATGGTGATGAAAGATTGAGTGGCAGGAGATCATGAGGTGGGTGGTCTAAGTCCAAGATGAGGGACTTGAGCAAGAGCAAGTGCTACTGGAGCAATGAGTTAGGACATCGTATCAGAGATTATCCACAACTCAAAAATCATATGAAAGCTACTGTGGCGATAGCAAGTAGCGATATAGAAGATAGTAATGATATTCTTCTAGTGACTGATAAGGTATCTACTTCTTTCTATTGATGGATTATGAATTCTATATGTTTGCATTATATGTATTATAGAATGAAGCTATTTGACTCACTGAAGAGTAGTGAGGGTACTGTTCACTTGCTGGATGGATCAAACTATGCGATCAAGGGCAATGAAATCATTAGAATGAAGGTACATGATAAAATAGTCAGAAAATTAGGCAAGATTCGATACATACCTAGTTTTAGAAAGAATATGATCTCACTGAGCAGACTGAATTTGATCGGCTCTAGGTAAAGAGCTGATGGAGGAATCCTAAAGGTCTTTCATGATAGTAGGATTATTATGAGAGGAAGAAAGTATGGAGAACATTATCTCTTGATGGAAAGTCTAATGTGAGGTGGAGCTTTAGAAGCTAGTGGGAGTCCAGTGCAAGGTGGAGCTCTAGGTGTAGGTGGATCGGACATGAGATGCGAGATATGGAAGAACGACATACGATATTGTGAGGTGAAGTTTCTATTACCGTAGGAGACTACCTCGGATAGATCTCAGATTAGACGAAGCATAGCATATGACGGAGATGGGATCGAGTGGCCTGGCTCAACTCTCATATTTGCCCATCCATAATCAACCAATGTATGCCCTAGGTATGGGGGTAAGATGAGATCATCTAGAAGGCTCTCAAAGTTAGATGAAGACCGAATATTGAGTCAAGATGGAGATTGTTAAGAAAAATGCATTGAATTCGACCTATAAGGAGCCTACAGCAAAGACTGCAGTGAGGAGAATTTTAGAAAGACACCCAAAGCCCGTAGCAGGCATTAGGACGGCCTGCAGGTGCAGGGCCTGTGAGCTAGGCGTGGCCTAGCAGGTGCATGGTTCAGGCACTCACAACCCAGGCGGGCGCATGGCCTAGGCATGCATGGCCTACGTAGGCCAAGCACACAAGCACGCACACAGCTTGCGTAGGCCCAATGTGTGAGTGCGTGCATGGCCCATGCGGAACAACCCGATCACGTAGCTCATGGTGAGCTACCCAGTCCATGAATGGGACTGTGCCCTTCCATGTGGTCCATAGGCCCTTTCATGCAATTTTTTGAGGCTTATGTAGGGTCTATAGCATCCTTGGACCCTTCAAGGGTCCACAAGAGGATTCACGGGCCTCACAGATTATTTATCGTGCAATTGTGCAATCCGATGGTGGTTGGAGCTTGCGATCAGCATTGGATAGGCTAGGGAGATTCTTGAGTCCTCTTTGAGTTCTATTTTCAAGTGTGACTTAGGTTGAGGCCTATAAAAGGTGTTGTGGAGCAATTAGCATGGTGGCGTGGTAGCAGCAATCGAGAGAGAGTTCAGCAGACAGTAGGCAGCTAACCTTAAAAGGTGCCGATAGTTGATAGTAGAAGTAGAGGCTTCAGACAAACTATCAGACAGTAGATTGTGGTTATTCCAGGGGATCTTTTAGATAGAGCCTTGTAAAGGAGTGCTTCTTGTTGAAGATAGGAATTGGTGTACAAGGATTGAGAGTGTGATCTCCACTTATAAAAATTCTCTTTTCTTATAGTAAAATTTTGCATGTCCTATGAAGGTAGACCTTAATCTAGTCCACATATTTGATTATTTCTTATTTTTATTTCTTCTTTCTTTCTTCTACAATAAATGATATCTGATCCCCAACATCTTCATCATTGAGTTGAATTCAATTAATACTACTAGCCTGTAGTTTTAGGATATAGGCAATTCATTGAGCTCATCTTATGATGACCCATCATTGGTTTCTTGGGTATTCCCACCACGTGGCTTGGTGAAAGTTAATTTTGATGCTCATTGGAATGAAAAATTAGCTGGATTGAGCTTTATCATCAAAGAGATCATGAAGGCAATGTTATACATGCTAAATTTAGGAGAGCTTAGATTATGTCAGTGCCCTTAGCTGAACTCCAAACTGCCCGAAGAGGTCTCATGATCGCAATCTTGCACTACAAATTCATATTAGTTTGGCTAGAAGGAGATCCAATGATTGTTATCAAATAGATCTATGATTTTAATAGAAATAATGCTTTGCGATCCAATTCTATAAATATTCATCCTCTCCTTGCTGATATTAAGCAGTCTTTGCCATCATTGCATTTCTATTTTGCCACCCATACTTTTAGAGAGGCAAATCAGCTAGCCGATGCAATAATAAGGCTTGGAGATACTCGTTGTTGGTGCAGAATCTGGTTGACGCTGAATCGAGCTAGAGTTGAGGAAGAAGAGGTCACCGTCGATGATCTGTAAAATAAAGTTTCATCTGGAGTCGATGGTGGTGGCTCCGAAAGGATCCTTCGATGATCAAGTCAGCTCTTTTGGCCAACAAAAATGGAGTGCTCAGGCAAGAATTTAGCAAAATTTTGGAAAGAAGAAGAGAGCTTAGAAAAAATATATCTGAAGGATCCTTTTTTATAGATGGAGCCTGTAGCAGACTGATAGTGATAGTCGTAACCATCCGATAGTGGACCGCTCGGGGTCACATGGAGTTTGTTATAGAGAGAGGTGTCCGTTGCCGTAATGAGGCCATTTGTTGAGATTTAATAGTCGAAGTTCGAAGGAAGCAGGCATTGGTTAGTGAAGAGCTTTAACATACATCAATTTCAGAGGAGTTCGGACTCTTAAAGAAAATATGGCTAGAGGGGATCATCCAGGAGGAATGCTAGCTGAACTCTAGAAGTAATCCACTAGAAAAATTCGACTGAAGAAGAAGTCTAGAAGAAGTTTAGCTCTTGGAGGAGTTCGGCCAAAGAAGAAGTTTGGAAGGAGTTTAGCTCTTGGAGAAATTTGACTAAAAGAAAAATCCAAAAGGAGTTTGGCTTTTGGAGGAGCTTGACTGAATAAGAAATTTGGAAGGAGTTTGGCTCTTGGAGGTATTTGACTGAACGAGAAATCCGAAAGGAGTTTGGCTCCTAAAGGAGCTTGACTGAAAAAAAATTTGGAAGGAGTTTGACTCCTAAAGGAGTCCGACTGAAGGAGAAATCTAGAGGAAGTTTGGCTCCTAGAGGAGTCCGACTGAAGAAGAAGTTCGGAAGAAGTTTGGCTCCTAAAGAAACTTGACTGAAGAAAAAATTCATAAGGAGTTTGGCTCCTGGAGGCATCCGACTGAAGGAGAAATCTAGAAGAAGTTTGGCTCTTGGTGGAGTTCGACTGAAGAAGAAGTTCGGAAGGAGTTCAGCTCCTAGAGAAACTTGACTGAAGGAGAAATTCATAAGGAGTTTGGCTCCTGAAGGCATCCGACTAAAGAAAAAATTCGAAAGAAGTTTGGCTCTTGGAGGAGTTCAACTGAAGGAGAAGTCCGAAAGGAGTTCGGCTCCTGGAGGAACTTGACTGAAGAAGAAATCCATAAGGAGTTTGGCTCCTAGAGAAGCTTGATTGAAGAAAAAATTTAGAAGAAGTTTGGCTCCTGGAGGCATCCGACTGAAGGAGAGATCTGGAAGGGGTTCGGCTCCTAGAGGAACTTGACTAAAGGAGAAATCCGTAAGGCGTTCGGCTCCTAAAGGAGTCCGACTAAAGAAGAAGTTCGGAGGGAGTTCAGCTCTTGGAGAAAAAGTTTGAAAGGATTGGAAGGAGTTCGACCGCTGGAGGAGCCTGACTGATGAAGAAGTAATCCAAAAAAAGTTTGGTTGATATTCGAAAGGAGTTCGATCGAGGTTCGACCGTTGGAGGGAGGAAGGGAATACAGAAAAGATGACTGTCGAAGTCCTTTTCCAAGCTCTACACCCATTAAGGTTGATGCTCAGGGGAAGATCTTATCTCCAATCGAGGTTGAAATTAAAGTTAAAGCTCGGGAAAGATCTTATCTCCAGTCGAGGTTGAAGGAGATCTTATCTTCTGTTGACATAGACGTTGAAGCTTGGGGGAGATCTTATCTTCAGTCGAGGTTGAAGTTGAAGTTGAAGCTTGGGGGAGATCTTATCTCCAGCTAAGGTTAAAGGAGATCTTATCTCCTATTGACATAGATATTAAAGCTCAGGAGAGATCTTATCTCCAACCAAGGTTGAAGAAGATCTTATCTCCTGTTGATGTTAAAGTTGAAGCTCGAAAGAGATCTTATCTCCAGCCAAGATTGAAGAAGATCTTATCTCTTATGGACGTAGAATCTCATAGGAGATCTTATCTCCAGTCAAGATTGAAGGAGATCTTATCTTCTGTTGACGTAGACATTGAAGCTTGGAAAAGATCTTATCTCCAGCCAAGGTTGAAGGACTTCGATTTGCTCATGTTAGGATGAGGTTCTCCTCCTGTTCCTAATATAGCCACTATTGATTGCTTCTTCTCTATCATCACATAGTTTTTAAACCAAGAAACAATAATATTGAAATGAAGGAGTTTTATTGAAGGAAAATTACTGGTAGTACATCCTCAAATTTTCTGAATTTCAAGATCGTGGGAGCGTTCTGCCTTCGAGTTCCTTCAAGCGATAAGTTTTGGGCTAGACGACCTCCTCTATTTCATATGGGCCTTTCCAATTCGGGGCAAGCTTCTCCTAACTCTGAGGCTGAGAGATGACAGCTCACCGAAGTACTAAACCTCCCAAAGATAGTATCGATGATGTCGAGAGGCAGCCGATCTCCTTGTTGTTCCTCTCTCATTGGTGGTTCTGACTATGGCAGCGCCCTTGGCCGATCTACTCTTACTTCAGACCGACATATGAGGAATCGATCTAGCCGACCTCTCCTGATGAGCTCCTCAATTTTATCTTGGAGCTGAATGCATTCTTCAGTATCATGATCGTGGTCATGATAGTAGAGACAGTACTTACTTTGATTGCGCTTCTTTGGAGGAGATCGTAATTCTTCTAATTTCGATAGCTAATTCTTGATTTCCATCAGAACTTGAGCTTTAGGAGCATTAAGGGGGGCGTACTTATGGAACCTTCCGGGGGGGGACTTCTTCGCATCCTTCTGTTGGAACTTCTTTGATGATGAGCTTGAGAAAAAGTTTGGGCTCGCTTGCGCTCGGAGGAGGAGGGCGTCCGTGAGCATGGTCGAACTTTATTCGGCCTTCCATCAGCAATGGGTCTATGCCACTCTTTCGCGACTTCCTTATCTTTCAACTTGAAGACTTCTTCTGCTCGGGCATATCTCTCAGCCCGAGCTAGTAGATCGACAAAATTCCTGAGGTACTTCTTCTCCAGGAAGAACAGCAAATCATTCTTCTAAAGGTCATCCTTGAGTGCGGCCATCGCAACTGACTGGTCCAAGTTTTGGACCTTCAATGCAGCAGCATTAAATTGGATGACATAAGTTCGGATGGATTCTCCCACCTTTTGCTTGATGTTCATCAAAAAATTCAAACCTCGATGGGGACATCGGCTGCTAATAAAATAAGCCACAAACTAATGGCTCATCTGATCAAAGGAGAAGATCGTACCTGACTTCAATATCAAGTATCAGTTTCTTGCTACTTTCTTTAAGGTAGATGGAAAAGCTCAGCATGATATGACGTCTGGTGCATCATAGAGCAGCATCATGATTCGGAAGACTTTCAAATGATCAACCGGATCAGAGGTTCCATCATAGCTTTCAAATTAGGGAGCTTGAAGCTCGACGGAATGGGCTCTTGCATAATTTGAGGAGAGAAAGGAGGATCGGTGCAGATATCGTCATGGTGAACCGGGGCGACGTGGTAGAGTTCCTCAATCCATCGATCCATCTTTCATAATTTTTGATCAAGGACATCATGTCGATCGTAGATCTTGGAAAGCTTTCGATAGTGGATGGAAAAGATCCCTTTTGGAGAAGAATTATGATCCGAGCAAGAATCCTTTGCTCTCTATTTCTCCTTCCCAAGGACGACAGGTATGCTAGCCCAAGTGCTTCTCATTGGGGCCAGTTTCTGACATCCTGATGGTGGATTTTCTAACAAAATCATCATCGGAGGCTGCCGCATGGCCTGCACCATCTCGATAAGGCTCTAAATCTGCTGCATCAGTAGGTTGAACTGCTCTGAATCTACCATGGCTGCCGATGGAGAAGGAGGTTAAAGTGCCGATGATGGAGCAGGAACAGATGGATCTAACCCAGATCTGATGGTAGAAGCGGTAGATCTTCGTGTAGTCACCCTCTTTGGAGGCATTTCTCGGGATTGAGGAAGAGTATGAAGATGGACCTTGAAGAAGAAGATCCACAAGATCGATTGAGCATTTCTTTAAGAATAAGGATACCTCAGAAATAAAGGGATCCTCCTTCTAGTGCCAATTCTGTTGGTATAGAATTTGGTTGACGTCGGATCGAGCTAGAGTTAAGGAAGAAGAGATTGCCGTCGATGACATGCAAAATGAAGTCCCATCTAGAGTCGGTGGTGGTGGCTCCAGAAGGACCCTCCGACGATCAAGTCAGCTCTTCTGGCCAGCAGAAATGGAGTGCTCAGAAAAAAATTTAGCAAAGTTTTGGAAAGAAGAAGAGAGCTTAAAGAAAATATATCGGAAGGATCTCTTTTTATAAATGGAGCCTATAGCAGACTGATAGTGATGGTCATAACCATCTGGTAGTGGGCCGCTCAGGACCACGTGGAGTTTGTTATGGAGAGATATGTCTGTTGCCATGATGAAGTCGTTCGTTGAGATTTAATAATCAAAGTTCGGAGGAAGCAGACATTGGTTAGTGAAGACCTTTAACATACATCAATTTTAGAGGAGTTTGGATTTCTAAAGGGAATACGGCTAGAGGAGATCATCTGCGAGGAATGCTAGCTGAACTCTAGAAGTAATCCACTAAAGAAATCTGACTAAAGAAGAAGTTTAGAATGAGTTTGGATCTTGGAGGAGTTCGATCGAAGGAGAAGTTTGGAAGGAGTTTGGCTCCTGGAGGAACTTGACTGAAGGAGAAATTCGAAAAAAGTTTGGCTCCTGGAGGAGCTTGACTGAAGAAGAAATCTAGAAGGAGTTCGTCTCCTAGAGGCATTCAACTAAAGGAGAAATTCAAAAGGAGTTCGGCTCCTGGAGGAGCTTAACTGAAGAAAAAATCTGGAAGAAGTTCGGTTCCTGGAGGAGTCCGACTAAAGGAAAAATTCGGAGGAAGTTCAGCTCTTAGAGGAGTCTAACTAAAGAAGAAGTCTGAAAGAAGTTCGACTCCTGGAGGAACTTGACTAAAGGAGAAATTCGTAAGGAGTTTGGCTCCTGGAGGCATCCGACTGAAGAAAAAATTCGGAAGGAGTTTGGCTCTTAGAGGAGCTCGGCCGAAGGAGAAGTCTGAAAGAAGTTCGGCTCCTGAAGAAACTTGACTAAAGAAGAAATTCAGGAGTTTGGCTCCTAAAGGAACTTGACTAAAGAAGAAATCCATAAGGAGTTCGGCTCCTGGAGGAGCTTGACTGAAGGAGAAATCCGGAAGGAGTTTAGCTCCTGAAGGCATTGGACTGAAGGAGATATCTAGAAAGGGTTCGGCTCCTGGAGGAACTAGACTGAAGGAAAAATCCATAAAGAGTTTGGCTCATGGAGGAGTCCGATTGAAGAAGAAGTTTGGAGGGAGTTTAACTCCTGGAGGAAAAGTTCGAAAGAAGTTCGGTTGCTGGAGGGGTCTGATTGATGAAGAAGTAATCCGAAAAAAGTTAGGTTAAAGTTCAAAAAATGTTAGACTAGAATTCGATCGTTGGAGGAAGAATTTTTGATTGAAGCTCTTTCATGATTATCGATTGCATTAGGCTAAGCATTAGACTGGACTTCGATGGGAGTGGGATTTATCCCCAACACTCGTGATTTCACCTCAGTTGCTATGCCGTTACATCGAATAAGAATATATATATCACTCTTATAACCTTGCAAACTATGTTGTATGCTCTCATCCAATCTATCATGAAAAATATAAAATTCAATTGCTTCTTACCTGCGAAACAGTATGAGAATTCTTATGTTGGAATAATTAAAAAAAGGTTTCCTATCTTGAAATTTTTGAAAAAAAGATTGGTTTCCCCATGGATCCATTCAACTCGTATCATTCAATTGGCCTACCAACCAACCACCTTCCATCCACTCCTCAAAGAACGGAACCATGCTTCAACCTCTCATTCCAACAAAAAAATGTTGCAATTTCTTTTAGAAAAAAATGTCACAATTTCGGTAAATGTTATCAGCGCAATGGCCAATTTGCCTGAGATATTGGTTAGGAGGCAGCATAATTACAACAATTTTCAAGCAAAAGTTCTAATTCTCAGAGATATACGGATGATCGACAAAGTTTTCTGACCAGCCCACATGTCAATTTGTCCACACTGGTACTAGGAATTTAACTGTCGTCCAAGTTAGGTGAAGCCAATCTTCGATATTGCGGACAACCAAACATGTTGGCTACCAACACCATGAGAGCCCATGGATTTATTTGGAAACCAAACAAATGTACTCCTTGCATGATGAACCAACCAAACCCAATAGAAAGGTTTATTCTGCAGCATATTACAGGTGTTCTTATAATGTGGGAGTGCCAAATACGAGTGGTAAAATCACTGGATGGTCATTGTTGGTGCAAAAACTGATCGTCGCCAGAATCAGCTGGAGCGGAGGTGGATGAGGTCGCCGTCGGAGACCTGCAAAATAAAGTCCCATTCGGAGCCGGTGGGGGGATGGCTCCGGCAGTACCCTCCGATGATCAAGTCAGCTCTGGCCAATAGGAATGGAGTGCTCGGGAATGAATTCCTCAGAGCTTAGAGAGGGAGAGGAGAGCTTAGAGATCAGAGAGTTTTTTTTAGCATATCTGGAGGGTCCTTTTTATAGCGGAGCTTGATGGTGACAGCTGTAGCTGCATGCTGGCGGACCGCTCGAGGTTTGATGGAGTCAGTCTCATGGGAAGGTACCATCTGCAGCGGGTTGATGGTGACAGCCATCGCCGCCTGGTAGTGGATTGCTGTCGCTTGCGGTGGACTGATGGTGATGGCTGCAGCTGTCTTGGCACTGAGCCGCTCGGGGCTGAATGAATGAAGGGTTGAAGGGCTTTGATGTGTACCTATTTTGGAAGAGTTCGAACTCTTGAAGAGGGAGCTCAGAAGAAGTTCGACTCCCATAGGTGTCTGGCTAGAGGTGAGCGGCTAAGGCCCGATCGTTGGGGAGTTCGGTAGGAGCTCGACCGACCGAGGGGATGTCTAGGAGGGGTCTAGCTGGACAAGTCCGGCTCCTGAAGAAGTTCGATCGAAGGATGTCTGGGATGAGTCCAGCTCCCCGAAGAAGTTCGATTGAAGAGGAAGCTTGGAGGGAGTTCGACTCTTATAGGTGTCTGGTTGGAGGAGTGTGGCTAAGGCTCGACCGCTGGAAGTTCGGAAAGAGCTTGGTCGCTGAGGAGTCCAATCGAAGGACGATCGCTGAGGAGTTCGATCGACTGAAGGGACGACCGCTGAGGAGTTCGACCGATGGATGATCACTGAGGAGTTCGACCGTTGAGAGTTTGAAGGAGCTCGGCCGACTGAAGGGTTCTGCTAAGACCCAGCCGCTGAGCAGTTTGGTAGGCTGTAAGAGTTCATCCAAGATCTGTCTGCTGAAGCTCTTCCATGGCTACTAGTTGCATTAGGCTGAGCATCAAACTAGACTTCGATAGGAGCGGGGTTTATCCCCAACAATAGCCCCCCCACTCCCGAGTTCGAAACTCGAAGGAAGGGAGTGCAGAAAAGGCGACTGCCGAAGTCTTCTTCTAGGCTCCGTGCTGGTTCAAGTCGAAGCTCGGGGGAGATCTCATCTCCAGCTAAAGTTAATGTTGAAGTTGAAGCCCAGGAGAGATCCCGTCTCCAATGGAGGTTGAGGTAGGCCTCATCTCCTACGATCGAGGTTGGAGGTTGAGCTCATCGGGGGCGACATTGTCTCCTACAGCCGAGGCTGACTCGGAGGAGATCTCCTCTCCTACAGTTGAGGTCAATATGGGTGCTCAGAAGAGATCCAATCTCTGGCCTAGTTTGGCTTGATCGATCGGGAGAGATCTCATCTCTGGCCGAGGTTGGCTTGGTCGATCGGGAGAGATCTTATCTCTGGCCGAGGTTAGCTTGGTCTCTTGTGATCGAGGTTGATGCGGGCGCTTGGGGGAGATCTTATCTCCTATAGTCGAGTGTGCCTTGGGGGGAGATCTTATCTCCTACAGTCAAGTTTAAACACGGTCGCTCGAGAGAGATCTTATCTCTAGCCGAGGTTAACTCGGTTGCTCGGAAGAGATCTTATTTCTAGCCGAGGTTGTCCACGGTTTCTCAGGAGAGAACTTATCTCCGGTTGAGGTTGTCGCTTGGGGGAAATCTTATCTCTGATCGAGGTTGCTTCTTGAGAGAGATCTTATCTCTAGTCGAGGTTGTCGCTCGGGAGAGATCTTATTTCTGGCCGAGGTTGTCGCTCGAGAGAGATCTTATCTCTAGACGAGGTTGCTTCTCAGGAGAGATCTTATCTCTAGTCGAGGTTGTCGCTCGGAAGAGATCTTATCTCTGGCCGAGGTTGCTTCTCGGGAGAAATCTTATCTCTAGCCGAGGTTGTCGCTCGTTGTCGCTCAAGAGAGATCTTATCTCTGGCCGAGGTTGCTTCTCGAAAGAGATCTTATCTCTGGCCGAGGTTGAAGGTCTTTGACCTGCCCGTGTTAGGACAAGGTTCTCCTCCTATTCCTAACACGGAAATTATTAACTGCATCTTTCTTTGTCATCACATAGTTTTCGCATTCAGAAACAGTATATTATTGAAAGGGAAGAACTTTATTGGAAGAAAGTTACTGGCAATGCATTCTCGAATTCTATGTTTCAGGGTTGCGGTAGCGTTGTTCCTCTGCGTTTCTTCATGCGAACGACCTTTTCTACCTCATGCTGGCCTTCTCACTTTGGAGCATGCTTCTCTTGGCTTTGACGCTGGGAGGTGACGAGTCGTCGATGTACTAAGCTCCTCCCTGGGGTAACGTTGATGATGCCGTGAGGCGGCCGACCTTGTCATTTCTTGTTACGGTAGCACCCTTGGCCAATCTTTAGGCTGGCATCGAAGGAATTTACCCAGCCGCCCCTTTTTGACGAACTCCATAATTTTATCTCAGAGCTGAATGCATTCCTTAGTGTCGTGGCCGTGGTCGCGATGGTAGAGGCAGTACTTGCTTCGATCGCACTTGTTTGGGGGAGACCGTAACCCTTCTGGTCTCGACAGTTGGTTCTTAACTTTGGTGAGGATCTGAGTTCGAGGAGCATTGAGGAAGGCGTAGTCACGGAACCTTTTGGGAGGAGGGCTTCTTCGTGCACCTCTATTGCGGCTTTCTTGGTGGCGAGCTCGAGGAGTTCGGGCCCGTCTGCTCTCAGAGGGAGTCCGTGAGTGTGGTCGAACTTCGTTCGGTCCTCCATCGTCTATCAGCTACTCCCTTAAGGCTTCTTCATCCTTCAACTTGAAGGCTTCTTCCGCACGGGCATATCTCTCAGCCCGAGTCAGTAGATCGGTGAAGTCCCTAGGATACTTTTTCTCCAGGGAGAACAGCAAGTCATTTTTCCAAAGGCCGCTCTTGAGTGCGGCCATCGCAATACACTGGTCCAAGTCCCGGACCTCCAATGCCGCGGCATTAAATTGGATGACGTAAGCCTGGATGGATTCTCCTTGCTTCTGCTTGACATTCATCAGGAAATCCAAACCTCGGTGTGGACATCGACTGCTGATGAAATGGGCCACAAACTAACTGCTCATCTGATCAAAAGAGAAGATCATACTCGGCTTCAATGTGGAGTACCAGTTTCTCGCTGCTTCCTTTAAGGTAGATGGGAAGGCTCGGCACAGCATGGCGTCTGAAGCACCGTGGAGCAGCATCATGGTCCGGAAGGCCTCCAAATGATCAACCAGATCAGAAGTTCCATCATAGCTTTCAATTTGAGGGAGCTTGAAGTTTGGTGGGATGGGCTCTTGCATAATCTAGAGGGAGAAAGGAGGATCGGCATGGACATCGGCATGATGAGCCAGGGCGACGTGGCCGAGTTCTTCAATCCATCGGTCCATCTCCTGCAGTCTGTGATCAAGGGCGTCGTCTTGGTCGCAGATCTTGGGGGACTTTCGGCTACAAATGGGAAAGGTCTCCTCCAGAGGAGAACCATGATCCGAACATGGATCCCCGACTCTCTATTTCCCTTTCCAAGGGGGTGCGGGCACACTGGCCCGAGTACCCTTCCTTGGGGTTGATTCCTGATATCTGAATGGCGGATTTCCTGATGGAGTCGCCACCGGAGGCTGCTGCATGGCCTACATTGTCTCAGTGAGGCCTCGGACCTGCTGGATAAGTCAGTTGAATTGCTCCGCATCTACCATGGATATAGGTAGAACCTGAGCTGCCAGGGCTGAAGCAGGAGCAGACGGATCTGGATGGGATCGGGGCGCGGAGGCCATCGACCGTCGAGTCAAAGCTCTCTTGGGAGGCATTTTCGGAAGAGAAAAGAGAGATCTCCGAAAAGGGAAGAGAAAAATTATCGTCGAGCACTCCTTTAAGAACAAGGGAACCTCGGTGGTTCGGTGCCCTTCCTCTAGCGCTAATTTGTTGGTGTAGAAACTGGTCATCGTTGGAATCAACTGGAGCAGAGGTGGACGAGGTCACCATCGGAGACCTGCAAAATGAAGTTCCATCCGAAGTCGATGGAGGGGGTGGCTCCGATAGGACCCTCCGACGATTAAGTCAGCTCTGGCCAACAGGAATGGAGTGCTCGAAAATGAGTTCCTCAAAGCTTAGAGAGGGAGAGGAGAGCTTAGAGATCAGAGAGCTTTTTTAGCATATCTAGAGGGTCCTTTTTATAGCAAAGCTTGATGGTGACAGCTGTAGCTGCATGCTGGTGGGCCGCTCGAGGTCCGGTGGAGTCAGTCTCATGAAAAAGTGCCATATGTAGCGGATTGATGGTGACAACCATCGCCGCCTGATAGCGGATTGCTGTCACTTGCGATGAACTGATGGTGATGGCTACAACTATCTTGGCACTGAGCCGTTCGGGGCCGAATGAATGAAGGATTGAAGGACTTTGATGTGTACCCATTTTGGAAGAGTTTGGACTCCTGAAGAGAGAGCTTGGAAGGAGTTTGGCTCCCATAGGCGTCTAGCTAGAGGTGAGCGGCTAAGGCCCGGTCGCTGGAGAGTTTGGTAGGAGCTCGATCGATCGAGGGGATGTCTGGGAGGGGTTCGGCTAGATGAGCCCGGCTCCTGAAGAAGTTCGATCGAAGGATGTCTAGGATGAGTCCAACTCTCCAAAGAAGTCCGACCAAAGAGGAAGCTTGAAAGGAGTTCGGCTCTTGTAGGTGTCTGGCTAGAGGAGTGAGGCTAAGGCTCGACCGTTGGGAGTTTGGAAGGAGCTCGACCGCTGAGGAGTCCAACTAGGAGACGACCATCGAGGAGTTCGTTGAGAAGTTCAGCCGAGGGACGACCGCTGAGGAGTTCGGTCGATGGACGATCGCTGAGGAGTTTGACCGCTGGGAGTCCGAAGGAGCTCGATCGGCTGAAGGATTCGGCTAAGACCCGGCCGCTGAGCAGTTCGGCCAGCTGTAAGAGTTCATCAAAGACCCATCCATTGAAGCTCTTCCATGGCTACTGGTTGCATTAGGCTAAGCATTGAACTAGACTTCGACAGGAGCGGGGTTTATCCCCAACAGTCATCAATTAGCTGGTTTTGAATCCCACCTTCACTCAATTTTTTGGCTGGACTTTTTTGTGCATTGGTTCTAAAATTATAAAAATCAATTCATATAATGGAGACTTTTCATCAACGAACCTTCTCACAACTTTGCCAATGTTTTAATTTATCCAAGAGTTGATGTTTATGATGGAGCTAAATATTATTTAAATATTATAAGATTTAATTTATTTAAAGAAAAATGCTAAAGACCATCTATTACATAACTGCTCAGTTTGCATGAATAAATGCTGATCACCAACGTCACGTGGGAAAGGGAATGAGTTAAGGCACATCAGTTTGATTCGGTGGTTTCTTGGAAACTGCATCTTCATGGTGACGGTGACAATGGGGTGGCATTCCTTCCTATGGTTGTCGTGGCATTCCTTCAAATACCAGCAGACGGTATGGATCCATCAAATACCAGCAGACGGTATGGATCCATGTGGCTATTCGGTTCACACCTATCGGCATGGGAAGGTTTCAGCATCAATCATCAGGATATTTTGAAAATATCCTGGTAAAACTGAAGAAAATCTTCCACAGCTTTGATCCAATATCCACCCCTCCTATTAGATATGTATTGCCTAAAAGCCAGAATTATCTGACACTTATTATACACTTCTAAGGACAAAATTATAATTTTAACTATAAATAATAAAATAGATTATTTTCTATTATAATGTGTATTTAGTGTCTGTGATACATTTCTTGAGTTAATGGTAATGATAATTCTTATTTTTAAGAGTTAAAAATTTAAGACATAAATTTTTATTATTAACTCATAAAATGCTCATGACCGTAGGATCATCATGAGGATGGTGATTGATCCGAAAGGTTGGTGTACAATCACTTCTTTATAGTAGATGAGTCTTGAGTCTACGGTGTAGAGACACCGGAGCGAGAGTACAGGTACTCATTAGAGAATGAGAGCATTGAGCGTGACCACCTCGAGCAGTCATTAGGAAGTCTACCTTCTCATCGATGACTGGCTCGAAGCTGCAGTTGTGTGTCTGGTTCTTTGACCTAAGATACATCGGCAGTTTACCTTGAAGGTGTTATAGTTTGACTACACCATGACTCGGTCTCCTAGCCATTCGAAATCCTGAGGTGTATGTTCGTTCATTATAGGAATTGGATTGCACCAAGAGGAAATCTATCTACCTCAGTAGATGAGGAGTAGCCCTATGATGATCACGAGAATCAAGTCGATAAGCCCATGGCCATGGCAGAGTGAAATAATAGAAAGATTTTTTATTAAGGTTTTCACATTGGACTCGAATCAAATGATTAATCATATGATGGATATTAGGATTTGACGAGTTAAGGTTGACGAGTTCACCTTAACCCTAATTCGATCGGGGCTCAAGATAGAAGAACTTAACCATACAGGTAACTACATCAAGAGGTTCATTTTCAGTTGTGATGGATTGCCACTATATGCTACTAGGTGTCACAGGTGAATTTTGAGAATAATTAGAATGATTTAGATGATCAATCATACTAGTTGTCTGAATCAGAAAAGTTCTGATCCATCGAAAGGTGTTTCGATGATGTCGATAATAGAGATCACGACATATCTCATTATCATATGAAACTGAATCTAACTGGATCACACAAATAAGTATTTGGATCTGGATATCATCAATTGGACTAACCCAGGTCAATTGATTTGAATTAGATTCAATTAGGTTCAAGAAAATCATGCTAGCACACGATTGAGCTTAATATTCTCCTTTAATTATCATTAAAAGTTATCTCGACTGAGTTAAATATGTTTGGGCTCACTCAAGTACCTTTACTTGGTCTGACTGGAGCTTGTCCATGTTAGAAAAGAGTTATCTTAATTTATGAGATAAATTTGAGATAACACCAGCCATTTTCGGTCACCTGCTAAATCTTATCTTTTGACTTTGGTCAAACGTTGATCTTTGACATTTAAACATCTATCCATGTGTCAAACTATTATAGAAGAGAATATTTGGATCAGTCTACCTACTAAAAGGCAGGAGGATAAGGGGTGCATGCCTAGGGAGGTGTGCGCCCATGGATTGTGACGCTTGGAGTCCCAAATAGATGGGACTCCAGGTTGCTTCAGGGTTTCTACCTAAGTGGCGCTAAAGACTAGACTTTGACCAGTCTTGGCGCCATCTAACGATGATTCAGAGGGGCTCTCATTTGATTGGATCAGATGATGTCATCCTACTAATCAGATTTAAATCTGATTGTACGAAGCAACGTGATTGGTTGGGATGATGTGGCATTGCATGGCACAGTAAGGTTTATATAAACCCTATCTATGCCTAGGATTTGGATCTCTAGCACATTGCCCATGCCACAAGGATGCTCCTCTCCCTCCTCCATGCCATCTTCAAGTCATCTCTCTCCTATCCACACCCAAGAACCTTTGGGCTTCAATTTGGTGCGATCCAAGCAAGAGAAAGGCAATGAGAAAGGAAGAAGGCAGCACTGCTGCGAGAGATGACATCCAATCTTCAAAAGGAGTTTTTGAAGATCCTCCAAATCAGATCCAGATTTGATATTTGGAAAAGTGATAAAAAAAAAGAAAATCTCTAGATCCTATCTGAGTGGATACCGATAGAGGTCAGGTACTTGCATGGCTAGATCTAGAATCTCAGGAAGACATCAAGATCATCACAAGATAATCTGATTACCCACTATAAGATAAAATTAATTTAGATTTAATTTATCTTTTATTTTTATTTTTTTTATTAGATCAATAATATTAGATCTGAAAAGTTTCTAATTTGATCTGAATTCAAGTGAAAAATTTTTGAAATATCTCTCTTGATCCAATTAAATCTGAACGAATCTGATCCAAAAAATAAGGATTTTTTCTTCAACTGGTACCAGAATCAGGTTACATTAGATCTGATTTTAATTTATTTTGATCTAATAATTAGGTAATTTTAGAGATCACACAAGATATGATTAGATCTGAAATTAAAAAATTAAAAATTAAATAATTTAGATCTAAGTTGTACAAAAAGCATGACTAGTTGTAGAATAGAATTATTCTATATATAGTCTTGCATAATCATAATTTAATTTAATTAGTTATAATTTTTAGATCTACTTATTTACTATTTTTTGATGTTATAAATATTATAATAAGATCTAAAAAATAGAAAATAAAGTTATTTAATTTTTGTTCATATGAGATATGATGAATGCATGTTTAGACTAGTTGTAGAATAGTTCTACATAATTATCTAAAATAAAATTTATTTTGATATGATCAATTTAAATTTAATTTTTTAGATAATTATGAGATAATTTAGATCTAAAAACATGCATGATATGATATATGAAGATGTATGCAAAATATGTTTATAGTTAGATCAATTTTTATATATGAGATATATGATGTAGATCTAACTAGTTTTGTAGTTTTTATATTTTTGATTAAGACGTTCTCCTTGGCCGTCTGGTCATAAAAATAAAGTAGGATTTAAATGCCCTCTCCTCCCATTCGATAGGATATTCTTATGATGTGTAGGGGTGCCGTGCATTCATCCTTAATCAGAAACCTAAAACTTATTTTCTACAAAATCCTAGATCCTGAAATCCTAGAATTTTATTTATATGTTTTGTTAATAAACTCTAAACTTAATTAAAAATTAAGATTATAAAATATGTTAAGTCTAAAAATTGAGAATTTTCAGATTTAAGACATATTCAAAAAATTGGGTTCGGATTTGGGTAGCTCAATTAGGTCTAGCGGTTGATCAAATCAAATTAAGAGTTGGTTAGATGGGATCAAGAATGCTTAAATTGACCAACCTAATAGAATTAAGTCTTGATCAAGATCGAATCACATGAGTGATCGATCAAGCTAAGACCTAATTAGGCTCAGTGGTTAGAATCTGGATTGTAGGCTAATTTGATTAGTTCTGGCTCAACAATTTGGTATCTAAGATAAGTCTGGCAGATATGATCGACTAATTTTTAATTGAAAGCTACTCGACTCGAATGCATTCTTATCGAGTTAATGGCAGATTCCTTCCATTGGTCTCACTTACGTGGCCATATTTGTCGACCTAATCCTGATCTAAGGTGGTTAATAATCCGAGCTAACCCATGCTACTAGGTTAGTCATAATTATTATGGCTATTGTAAGTCAAGTTTAAAGAGACCTAAAGCAAATCTCTCTAAGAAAAGATTAAGTCTAAGATCTTCCACTATTGAAGATATGCGGACCCTTCCCAGGGTTGATTGTTCTTGGCTGGCCACAGTGATTCAATTGCACCGAAAAGATGTAACCATATCTATTAGGCATTGGATGCTATGGACTGGAGGATAAATTGGGCTTAATATTCTGGATACGATGAGATATCCAATTAGGAATCCAATCTGTATAAATGGTGGGTCTGACTTAACTAAGGAGTGGATCAATATTTCGGGCATGATGTGATTCATGAATTAGACATCAAGTTTAGGTACACCATGATTAGAAAATCATTGGATAAAAGTTGTCCACTCATTGGCTAATCCATCATCAATAATTGTTAGGTGAGGTGATGAGTCAATTGGTGGGACTGCACCATCCATTAGAAATCTATAATCGTGGAGATTTTCATATCTCTACAGAGGGAGTGTATGGATCCAAGAAAATAGTGAAAGCTAATTTATTTAAAAATTAAATCTCTAAATAAATTGGTCAAGTCTTAATTATAATATCCAACTAAAAACTTTAACTCTCTACAGAAAAATGTCTACATCCAACCCACTAGCACGTATCATAGACACCCATAGACTGACTAGATCCAATTACAAGGATTGGCTCTGGAACTTCAAAATTATTTTGGATTTTGAGAAGTTAACTCATGTATTGGATCAGGATCCTCCACCTTACCAGCTCGTCCATCCACTGAACATAGAGCGTCTCTTGACAAGTGGATGGACGAAGATAATAATGCTAGATACTACATGTTGGGCTCAATATCTGATGAGCTTTAGCGCCAACATGAAGATATCAAGACTACCCACCAAATATTGGCTCACCTACAAGAGATGTTTGGTGAACAAAATCGTGCAACCAAATATCAAATCACTAAATGACTATTCAAGGCTAAAATGTATGATGGGCAGTCAGTCCAAGATCATTGTCTGATGATGATCAAGGACTTGGAAGAGCTTGAACAGCTCGGAGTAAAGTTGGACCTGGATCTGTAGAATGATATAATTTTATAATCCTTGACTGATGCATATGGGCAGTTCATCATGGACTATCATATGCATAAACTTCAAAATACTCTGACCAAGCTTATGAACATGTTGGTTACTGCTGACCTTTCAATGAAAGGTTCTAAAGGCTCAGTATTTGCTATGGAACGGACTTCTTCCAAGAGAAAATCTTCTAGGAAGAAGAAGAAGTCTGTGAAAAAGTAGAAGATGGAAAGAGGAAAGAAAAAAAAGACAGAGCCGAAGAAGAAGGCCGTTGATAAAGAAAAATATTTTTATTGCAACACTGATGGCCACTAGAAGCGGAACTACCCTTCATACCTGACCATCCTGAAGAATAAGGAGGCAGGTCCTTTTGGAGGTATGCTCGTTATTGAATCTAACCTTACAGTTTCTTCTGCATCCAGTTGGGTGCTTGACTCTGGTTCTAGTGCTTATTTGTGCACTTCCATGTAGGGTCTTGAGGATAGCAGGAGGCTGAGGGATGGTGAGATGATCCTACGTGTTGGAAATGGAGCGAGGGTTACTGCTATAGCCATGGAAACCTACCCTCTTCGACTACCATCTGGTTTAGATTTAGTACTTAGGGATTGTTATTATGTGTCTGCAGCAAGCAAGAATTTGATTTCTATTTCATGTTTAGCATGAGAAGACTATGTAATTAGTTTTCTTAAGGACCATTATAACATTCTTTATGAAAGAAATAAAATTGCAAGTGGTTTTCTTATTAACGGTCTTTACCAGTTACATATTGATGTATCTATTTTTAATATCAAGCAAAATATGAATGCCATAAAATCAAAATGACCTAGGGATAGTCCAAACAATAGGTATCTATGGCACCTTAGACTAGGTCATATAGCAGAAGATAGGATTAACAAATTGGAGAAAATCGGGCTATTGAGTACATTGAATTTCGAGTCATATCCAATTTGTGAATCATATCTTGATGGCAAAATGACTAAACTTTTTTTTGTGGGACATGGGAAAAGGGCCATGGATTTACTTGCCCTAGTACATACTGATGTGTGCAGCCCATTTGATGTGTCGGCTAGAGGCAATTTTGTCTACTTCATAACCTTCATTGATGATTTATCTCAGTATAGGTATGTGTATCTTATGAGACACCAGTCTGAAGCTTTTGAAAAGTTTAAAGAATTTAGACATGAAGTAGTAAAGCAAACTAAAAAATCCATTAAGGTTCTTCAATCAGATCGAGGAGGTGAATACCTTAGTCAAAAATTTTTGGACTATCTCAAGCAGAATGGCATAGTCTCTTAATGGACTCCACCTAGAACACCTGCACTCAATGGAATTTTAAAATAAAGAAATCGGATCCTATTAGATATGGTCCGATCCATGATGAGCTTCATAGACCTTTCTGATTTTTTTTGGAGACATAGTTTGTTAACTACTATATATTTACTGAATAGGGTTCCTTCTAAAATCGTTTCTACCACACCATATGAGATATGGCATGGTAAGAAACCAAGTCTGAGTCATCTCAGAATTTGGGGTTGTCCAGCTCATGTCAAAAGATAACAAGCAGACAAGTTAGAGTTTAGGTCCTTTAGAGCTCGATTCATAGGATATCCTAAAGAGTCATTAGGATACTATTTCTACATTCCAGAAGATCACAATGTGATTGTGAGTCGACATGCCATCTTTCTTGAAAAATAGTTTATTCAAGATAGCGGCATTGGAAAGTAAATTAAGCTTAGATGAGAAAGTCTCACAAGAGCAAAGAGCTAAGGACCATTTTGAACCAAATCAGGTTGAGCCAATAAGAATCACTACCTCCTCCATCTCGAAGATCGGAAAGAGTTTTTCATCCTTCTGAGAGATACATAGGTACTATTTTAGAGAAAGTAGAGAAAATATTCCTCGTAGGTAATGGAGTTCATGGTAATGATCCCAAAATCTATAACGAGGCAATATTAGATATCGACTCTGAGAAATGGCTTAGAGGCAATGAAGTCAGAAATTGACTCGATGCACTCAAACCAAGTCTGGACCTTGGTAGATCCACCTAGAAGGTATAGTACCTATTGGATGTAAATGGATCTTACAAGAGAAAGATTGGTGCAGATGGAAATGTGGAGACATTCAAAGTCTAGATTAGTGGACAAAAGGTTATAGTCAAGTGCGAAGGCATTGACTATCAGGATACCTTTTTTGCCAGTAGCTATGCTAAAATCCATTCGCACATTGCTTACTATTGCAGCCTATTTCGATTATGAAATATGGCAAATGGATGTGAAAATGGACATTCTTAAATGGATATCTTGAAAAAGATATCTATATGGAACAGCCACTAGGTTTCACATCCAGTGATACTGATCACAAAGTATGCAAGTTGCAAAGGTTCATATATGGACTTAAGCAAGCATCTCGGAGCTGCAATACTCATTTTAATGATATGATCAAATTATTTGGTTTCATCAAAAATGAAGAGGAACCATGTGTTTTCAAAAGGTCAGTGGGAGCGCTGTTGTCTTCCTCGTATTGTACGTGGATGACATCCTCCTTATTGGGAATGATATTCCCATGTTGACATCAGTCAAGATGTGGTTGTCTAAGGAATTCTTCATGAAAGACCTAGGTGAAGCATCCTTTATTCTAGGAATTAAGGTCTATAGGGATAGACCGAATAGGATGCTAGGACTTTCACAGAAGATGTACATAGAGGAAGTACTAAAGAGGTTTAGTATGGAAAAACTCTAAGAGGGGATTAATACCCTTCAGACATGGTATTCATCTTTCCAAGAAGATGTGCCCTAGCACACCTGAGGAAATAGAACGCATGAGCAAGATCCCTTATGCTTCTGCAATAGGGAGCCTCATGTATGCCATGCTATGTACACGACCTGATATAGCCCATGCTGTGAGTGTCACAAGCAGATATCAGTCAAATCCAGGTGAAGAACACTGGACTTCTGTGAAATGTATCCTTAAGTACTTGAGAAGAACTAAGGATATGATGTTGGATTCTTTGGTAATGGAGAACTCCAAGTTCAAGGGATACACAGACTCGGACTTCATGTCCGATATAGATGATCGAAAGTCGACATCTAGGAAGTCTGTTTGTGTGCAATGGTGGTGCTGTCAGCTGGAAGAGTTCCAAACAAACTGTGATAGCAGATTCCACCATGGAAGCAGAATATATCGCTGCATCAGAGGCTGCAAAGGAAGCATTCTGATACAAAAAGTTTGCTGCAGAAAATTCAGAGTAATGCCATCAGATGCCATTCCTCTATATTGCGACAACAATGGTGCCATAGCCCTTTCTAAGGAGCCGAGGTCTCACCAAAAATCCAAGCACATTGAGCGGACGATACCATCTCATCCACGATATACCTCAAGAAAGGGTTACGTTGAGGATCAAGAGAGTCAACTCCACAGACAATGTGGCAGACCCACTTACAAAGCCATTGGGCCAGTAGAAGATCGAAGCCCACCTTGAGAAGATGGGACTTAGACTTGTAGCCAATTAACTTTAGGACAAGTAGGAGATTGTTAGATATATGTGCCCTAGAAGTCAGAATTGGCTGACACTTATTATACACTTCTAAGGGCAAAATTATAATTTTAACAATAAATAATAAAATAAATTATTTTCTATCATAATGTGTATTTATTGTTTGTAATACATTCCTTGAGTTAATGGCAATGATAATTCTTATTTTCAAAAGTTAAAAATTTAAGGCATGAATTTTCATTATTAACTCATAAAATGCTCCTAACCGTAGGATCATCATGAGGATGGTGATTGATCCAGAAGGTTGGTGTACAATCACTTCTTTATAGTAGATGAGTCTTGAGTCTATGGTGTAGAGACATCGGAGCGAGAGTATAGGTACTCGTTAGAGAACAAGGGCACTAAGCATGACCACCTCGAGCAGTCATTAGGAAGTCTACCTTCTCATCGATGATTGGCTTAAAGCTGCAGTTGTGTATCTGATTCTTTGACCTGAGGTGCATCGATAGTTCACCTTGAGGGTCTTATAGTTTGACTACACCATGACTCAATCTCCTAGCCATTCGGAATCTTGAGGTGTATGTTGGCTATAGCATGTTCATTGTAGGAATTGGATTGCACCAAGAGGAAATCTATCTACCTCGGTAGATGAGGAGTAGCCCTATGATGATCATAAGAATCAAGTCGATAAGCCCATGGCCATGGTAGAGTAAAATAATAGAAAGAGTTTCTATTAAGATTTTCACATTGGACTTGAATCAAATGATTAATCATATGATGGATATTAGGATTTGACGAGTTCACCTTGACCCTAATTCGATCGGGGCTGAAGATAGAAGAACTTAACCACACAGATAACTGCACAGAGAGGTTCATTTTCAGTTCTGATGGATTGCCACCATATGCTGCTAAGTGTCACTAGTGGATTTTGAGAGCAATTAGAATAATTTAGATGATCAATCATACTAGCTGTCTGAATCAGAAAAGTTCTGATCCATTGGAAGGTATTTCGATGATGCCGATAATAATGATCGTGACATATCTCATTATCATACGAAACTGAATCTAACTGGATCATATAAATAAGGGTTTGGATCTAGATATCATCAATTGGACTAATCCAGATCAATTGATTTGAATTAGATTTTATTAGATTTAAGAAAATCGTGCTAGCACATGATTGAACCTAATATTCTCCTTTAATTATCATTAAAAGTTGTCTCGACTGAGCCAAATATGTTTAGGCTCACTCAGGTATCTTTACTTAGTTTGACTAGAGCTTGTCCAGATCAAAAAAGGGTTATCTTAATTTATGAGATAAATTTAAGACAACATCTACCATTTTTCGTTACCTATAAATCTTATCTTTTGACTTTGATCAAACGTTGATCTTTGACACTTAAACATCTGCCCATGTGTCAAACCATCATAGGAGAGAACATTTGGACCAGTCCACCTAATAAAAGGAAGGAGGATAAGGGGCGCATGCCTAGGGAGGCATGCATCCATGGATTATGATGCCTGGAGTCCCAAATAGATGGGACTCCAGGTTGCTTCAGGGTTTCTACCTAGGTGGCGCCAAAGACTAGACTTTGACTAGTCTTGACGCCATCTAAGGATGATTCAGAGGGGTTCTCATTTGATTGGATCAGGTGATGTCATCCCATCAATTAGATTTAAATTTGATTGCACAAAGCGACGTGATTAGTCGAGATGATGTGGCACTACATGGCGCAGTAGGATCTATATAAACCCTGTCTGCACCTAGGATATAGATCTTTAGCCCATTGCCCATGCCACAAGACTACTCCTCTCCCTCCTCCATGCCATCTTTAGGTTCTCTCTCTCCTATCCATGCTCAAGAACCTTTGGGCTTTAGTTTGGTGCAATTCAAGCAAGAGAAAGGCGACGAGAAAGGAAGAAGGCAGCACTGCTACGAGAGACGACACTTGATCTTCAAAAGGAGTTTTTGAAGATCCTCCAAATCAGATCTAGATCTAATATTTGGAGAAGTGATAAACAAAGAGAAGATCTCTAGATCCTATCCGAGTGGATATCGATAGAGGCCAGGCACTTGCATGGCTAGATCCAGAACCTCAGAAAGACATCGGGATCATTATAGGGTAATCTGATTACTCACTACAAGATAAAATTAATTTAAATTTAATTTATTTTTTATTTTTATTTTATTTTATTTTATTAGATCAATAATATCATATCTGAAAAGTCTCAGATCTAATTTGGATTCAAGAGAGAAATTTTTGAAATATCTCTCTTGATCCAATCAGATCTGAACAAATCTGACCCAGGAAATAAGGATTTTCTCTTCACACCCCCCACACATAAGCCATCCAATCTGCTGCCTTAATAGCTTCTTGGAAGATATGCCTAACATGACATATGGAATAGTATGTACTTGATTTGATTCCTATCATTAGTTCATGGTTGGATTTATATAACTACTCTAGAGCCTCCTTCAAAATAGGTATTTAAGAAGCTAAAGCAAAATCAAATGAATCTCTAACATAACAAGTACATCTTTGATGTGGTCTCAAAAAAATTCTTTGAATTCATGGTGATCTGGTAAGAAGAGGTGAATCTGAAAAAGATTTGGATATTGCTGGAGATGAAACACTCGAGGACTAAAAAAGATATGTAATGGTTAACTAGCTGTATAGCTACCCTCGGTTGATTCATTTTGAGATTAGCCAAAAAATGCCTCTTATACTTCAAGACCCTTAGGTAAATGAAGAGCTTCGAATGGTCAGAAGAGTGTCGAACTATATTTGAAGAACTCAAACAATATCTCAAATTGCCCCCATTGCTCTGCAAGCCGAAGATAGGTGAGGCCTTGTATTTATAGTTATCAGTCCATTCATTGCTGTTAGCTCTATATTGGTCCAAAAAGATGCAGGAAATCAAAGGCCTATCTATTGCACTAGCAAGTTCCTCTAGGATAATAAAATAAGATACTCAAAGGCTAAGAAAATGATCTATGCACTAGTCACCACCATATGATAACTCTGACCCTACTTTCAAGTCCCTTCGATGATTGTCTTGATCAATCAAGCCCTGAAGGCTATCCTTCAAAGACCCGATACCTCGGGGCAATTGAGCTAGGGGAATATGGTATCCAGTATCATCCTCGACCAATGATGAAAGCTCAAATCTTTGCCGACTTCCTTATGAAATGTGCTATCCTCGATGAAGAATCGATGCCAAAACAACTTAAAGAGATGGGAGCCCCATGTTGGATCCTTCACATAGATGGAGCCTCAAATTCCCAAGGATGCAGGGCTGGACTAATCCTTCCAAGCCCAAAAAGGGTCATGATGGAATACGCATTTCGGTTTGACTTTAATGCCTCCAATAATGAGACTAAATACGAAGCATTGCTCGAAGGCCTCAGCATTGCCAAAGAGCTAGGGATAAAAGACCTAAGGGTCTTTTCCAACTTGCTACTCATCGTCGGACAAATCTGAGGAGAGTACAAGGCTTGAGGACCAAGTATGGCATGGTACATCCAGAAGCTCAAAGAACTCCTAATGACCTCAAATCTGGAGGTGCAATAGATACCGAGGTTGGAGAACACTTAAGTTGATGCCCTATCTCATCTTGCTACCTTGGGATACCCCAACCTCAACAAATGAGTCTTCATTAAACACTTATCCACAATCAAGTATCGAGGAAGAATCGACCATCTTGTAGATTGACCATGAGTCAAGCTAGATGGATCCACTAATCAGCTACCTTCTCGATGGTGTCCTGCTGGCCGATCCTACCGAGGCTTGGAGGATCAAGCGCCAAGCCCCCAAGTATATCTAGTTAGAGGGAAGGATTTATAAAATGTCATTCTTGCTACCTCTACTTCGGTGCCTATGACCGATTAACGTGGATCATATACCATAGGAGATCCATGAAGAAATTTATGGCAATCACATGAAAGGTAGGTCACTCGCTTACAAGGTAGTTCGATAAAGGTACTATTGGCCTACTCTATAATAGGATATATATAGCTGACCTCATCCAAAAGTACGAGTAGTGCTAGAAGTATGCCAACATCCAATGCAGGCCGACGACAGAGCTTACTCCAATCATTGCCCCTAAGCCTTTTGCCATATGGAAAATCGATATCCTCGGACCATTTCTGATGGCCACTAGCTAGAGAAAGCTCCCGATTATTGCGATCGACTACTTTACCAAGTGCATGGAAGCCAAGCCCCTAGCTTAGAACACCAAAAAGAAGGTTTAGGACTTTGTCTGAAAGTCCATTATTTATTTTTTCAGATTACCTCGAGCCATCATCACTAACAATAGGCGATAGTTCAATAATCAAAAGTTTAAGAAATTTTGCTCCAAACTGCATATCGACTATAGGTTCACTTTGGTTGGCCACCTCCAGTCAAATAGAGAGGCTAAGATGATAAACTGAATGATCCTGCATGGATTGAAGTTAAGGGTTGGCCAAGCAGAAGGGCTATGGGCCAAGAAACTCTACAATGTGCCTTGGGCCTATTAGATGACTCCTCAGACCTCCTCTGAAGAGACCCCATTCAACCTTACCTTCAATGCCGAAGCAATCATTTCGGTTGAGATTGGGATGCCGATGACTAGTGTGGAGGACTATGATAAGCATGAGAATTTGAGTCGATTCCGAACAAATTTGGTTCTACTTGAAGAAACCAAGGAACGAGCTCGGATCAGTATGGCATCATATCAGTAGTGAGTGGCCTGTTATCATAATACATGGATTCAAACAAAGATGTTTCAGCTTGAAGACCTAGTTCTATGTCAAGCTGAAGTGTCGAAGCCTACAGAGCAAGACATGTTAGTCTTGAACTAGGAAGGACCTTATAGGATTGCTAAAGTTATCAAGCTTGGAGCCTACAAGATTGAAAGTCTCGACAGTGCTCCCATTCCTCAAACATGAAATGTCGAGAATTTGAAGTTATACTATCAGTGAGTTGTGAATCTCCTCATCTCATCATTAAAGACTTCTTTCTTGAGCTCCAACATTGACTCCTTATTAAAGTGGAAATGCTCGATCGCTCATGAATAATGCCATCAGAACTGACCAAAGATGGTGACTATAAAGGGGCTAACCCTTAAGGGACCCCATGAGGCTAGTTGAGGCTGAAGACGGTGACTATAAAAGGGCTAACCCTCCTGAGACCCCATGTGGCCACTTGAGGTCGAAGATGATGACTACAAAAGGGATAACCCTTTGGAGACTCCATCCGATCATTTGAGGCTGAAGATGGTAACTATAAAGGAGCAAACCCTTTGGGGACCCCGCACGACCATTTGAGGGTGAAGATGATGACTACAAAAGGGTTACTGGGGATCCCAAGCAGCCACTAGAGGCCGAAGATGATGACTACAATGGAGCTACCCCTCTGAGGAACCCGTGTGGTCATTTAGTAGCCCTCGTCCTTGGATGAGTCGAGCAAAGACCACTAATAACTTGGGGAGATTACTGAGGATCAACTTTGTTGAGTTTTGGCATCTTGAATTCAATCCATAGCAGAAAAGCCCATAGCAGTGATGGAGAAGCCCACGGCCTGCAGGAGAGCATAGCTTGTAGGCATATGTGGCCCAAGCATGCGGACGTGGCCTAGGATGTGCGACTATGCAGTCCACTACACCAGGCATGAAAATGCGGTCTAGGGGAGAGATGCATGGATCAGGCATGGTCCACATGCTCGCCTAGATCATTCCACATGGTCCACACATGAGGCATGGACCCCTAGTGGTTCAGTGTGGTTTCACACGGTCTAGGCTTTTTCGCATGGTTTTGTGATTGGGTGGTCCAAGGAGTTCGTGGGTTTGATCCAATGGCTAAAATGCTTCTTTGAGTTTTAACAAGAGTCTTGTTACCGACCTGAACTTGGATTTTAGGCCTTTAAAAAGGCCTAATGGCCTGTGGAGCTAGGGCCACAGCGAGAGCACTAGCAGAGGGCATCGACAGAAGATCTTATATTGGCTTTAGAGTTTTAAGGAGCAGCAAAAGGTCCTCCTTGGGTTTTTTCAGAGCTTGATGAGAAATTGTACTTCTTATTGAGGGAGAGATTGATATATGAGAGTTGAGAGGGTATAATTTTCTCTTGTATTTTTTATCTTTTTCATAATAAAGCTTGTATGCTCTGTTGAGGTAATCCTTGGGCTAATCCACGTACTTGATTTTATTTTTCTTATATCTCTTCTTTTTTTCTATGGTATTGACATCGTCATCGGACTTGCAATCCTGGATGGGGATCTAAATTTAGCACTCGTGAGGGATCCTCCCAACAGTGGTATCAGGGTGCTATATTTTTTGGGTTATAGCAGTGTTGATTAAGATTGAAGAAGATTGAGAAGATAGGCTCAATTAAGATAGAGATCAACCAGTATGATGGAAAGAAAAATTTCTTCTTATGGAAAGCAAGGGTGAAATATATGCTCATCCAACAAGGATTGATTGATACTCTTGTGTGCGAGGAGAAGCTAACTACTATGAAGGTGAAGGATTGAAGATAGCTCCAGATGTAGACAATGAGCACGATCTGCTTGTGGATGTGGATCCAGATGATTTGGGATGCGAGAACCATGAGGGGATGTAGGATCCATAGGATGGGGATGTGAGATCCAAGCGTGGGTCTAAGGAAGAAAAAGATAAGAGCTTTCTTCTTCCTCCTAATCTTCTTCTCTGAGAGTGTCTAAGGAAAAAGGAAAATCCTGTTCAACCATCAAGAAAGTGATCTCTACAAGGAAGCTAACATGCTGGTGAGATCATGAAGCCTCTGATCAGATCATGACCTCGTATGGATACCTATAGAGGCTAAACACTTGTGCGGCTTCAAAGGAATCTAAAAGATATCCATGATCATTGATTCATGGTGAAGATCTACCTGCATAAAGGTATGAAGATTAGATCTTCAATTTTCTTATATTCTTAAATTTTAGATTTGATTTTTCTAAATCATGACCATCGTATGAAGATCTTGTTGTATGGTTTTAGATTAGATCTGATGCATGCATAGATTAAAAATAGTTTAAAATTTATTTTCTTTTTGCTACGTTTAGATTTTTAAAAGTTAAAAATCTACATGCATGAAATGATGACAATCTAATATATATGACCAAGGAGGCTTCGACAACATCATTCTCAAATTCCACTGAAGCCTTCTACTCCTCGATGCAATTGGATCTAGCCTTGATGATAGCTTTTGCCTTCTCCTTTTTGACTACAGTCTCGACAAGTTTCAACTTGTCCTCAACCGCTTTTCTAGCCGCCTCAGTGGTTTGTCTCGCCTCCTCCATGCTCCTCACCTAGGCTTTGGATGTTCGGAATTCCTAATCAAGAATAGCTATGTCATACACCAGCTACATGGAAAGACAAGAGTTAGGAGCCACTACAAAAGTTGGAAGCAAGTGTAAGAAGCAAGAATTCACCTTGAGAAGGCTGGCGTAGGAGTCCCCCATGGTCTCATCTAGGGGGCAAGCCTCCATCTCCAACCGATCGATTGGTAGTAGAATCATCTCCACTAGCTCTCAAGTGAGCAGGTGAGCAGGTGATTCTGGAGAGTAAAGGCATTCCTCTGCACCATCTTCACAATGGTGGCGAGCCCCCCTTTGCCCTCAAGTAATGAAGGGCCTACCTCATTCCTTGCTGATCCACTTGACGCCACAGGAGGAGTCATGATCTAGCCTATTGGAGGAGAGAGAGCCTATGCCAACTTTGAAGTTATTAGTGTAGCAGACCATAGTTGTCCAACCGCTATCAGATCATCCCTAATCTCCACTAGGTCTATACCCAATGCTCCTGGGGATTGCTCTAGAATAGAAGCAAGGACCACCGATGGAATACTCCTTGATCTCTTCAATGGGGACTCTTTGCCTAAGAACTCATTCTCCTTTTTGCCACCAATTTGATAGATCAGTATGATGGCCTTGTCACTATAATGAAGGATCAACTAGAAGAGAAGGTAATCACCAACATTGATGGAGATGGTGTCGACGAGAGGAAGAAAAAGCCTTTTTTCAGCAGCTACAACAATGAGAGAACAACTAGTATTTGGATGGCAGAAAATCCGATCGGATGAATGGTCTATTTACACAGGCCGCTAACAGCATAAATTCAATTATTGAATCATCAGATCTTGTCACTAGCCAACATTAGGAGTGACAGACCTCGCAACTCTTCATCGCACCCCTCTCAGGTCAAACTACGTAAGGCAATCTATGAAGTGTGCTTTGAAACTTGCCAGTGCCCGATACATTTTCAAATCTCTTCTCTCCAAGATATTATTTTGTGATGCCTCGAGCTCCCTTCCCCCATAATGATGGCATGGATCATGAAGCGACACATTAATAACCCTCGGAGACTCCTATTGAGTCTAGAGAAATGGATGCTTTCAAGAGGAAACCAAATTGATAGCCAGTAGCTGGATCAACTACTTCCTTCATCCAAAGCTATAAAGCCATTTGGAACATGAAAATGGGGGGCAAGTATTATGGAGATGATCTATTGACCAGACTGATCCCTCTCTTTAGGGTGCATTTAGGGCAACTTTGTGGAATTACACCACCTTGGTGCCTCAATCGTGTGCCCACTTCAAGTTGCCAACTCATTTATCCATGTGGGTGAAGCCTACGACTGACATTCACACTAACAACCTTGATCCAAAGGTTAGTGGATGGATTCTCCTTCCTAACAGACTGCCAAACCATAGCCTAAATGCCTAAAAGATCAGATCTAGCAACCTATAGATTCTGGCTAGCCACCTATAGCTCCATCTTATAAAGAGGTATGAAGGGGACCCTCGAGTAAGCAAGCTGAACAAGTGATCTCAACAAAAAAATACAACTTAGTGAGAAAAAGCTATATCTCTCTCATCATTCTTCTTATTTTCTCTACTATTCTCAAGCTTCGAGTAACTTAGATATTAGAGGGTTCCTCATCGAAAAATCTTCTATGAGTGTCGATTTTCCTTCCAAGTTCCTTCAATATTTTGATTCGTAGATGATGTCCAACTCTAGCAGCTCAGCTTCAATCTAGAGACTTGCAGCAATAGATTGGCACTAGTTTGTTGTAGCCAATGAGATGATCTGGCTTAGGATATAGAGCTAAAGCCGATAAGAGAGGATGAATGGCTGTTGGATGGCCAGACAAGACTTTCAGAAGGTATGCTAGAACTTGGTCCATGATCGATCCTGCGAGCCGATTCTTGCAAAACCATCAAAGATAGAAAAGTCCTTGCAATGGAGGGTTCTCTAACGGTGGACCTTCCAATGCCTAAGTCAGTCTTCCATAGAAGAAACAGGAGAGTTCTGAGCTCTCAGACAGTATTTAGTGATGGACTTGAGCATGAAGTGAGATGGACTTAAGGTGGAGTATGAGGAGATGGAGGTTCTATGGATATCCAGAGGAGGTGAGGTATTCTAATAGAGTTTGAGTGGCTCTGAACTTAGTGGAAGAGATAGGTCTAGTTCGTATGGAGTCCATGCAAGAAAATCCTGATTTTTCTAGACCAGGTTCGTTCAGATCTGATCGAATCAAGAGATATATTTCAAAAAAAATTTTCTTTGATCCTAATCAGATTTGGGATGTTTCAAATCTGATCCTTATTATTCTAATAATACAAATAAAATCTAAATAAATTAAATCAAATTTAATTTATCTCGATGTATGGTAATCCTATTACCCATCGATAATCCTATAAGCAGCGAAAGGTTCTAGATCTAGCCACACAAGTGCCTGGCCTCTACCGATATCCACTCAGACTGGATTTGGAGATCCTCTTCTTCTCTATCACATCACCAAAAATTAGATCTAGATCTAATCTGGAGGATCTTCAAAATATCTTTTGAAGATCAGCAGTTGTCCTTTGCAGTAGTACAGTCTTCTAGCTTTTAGTCGCCTTTCTCTCGCCTGGATCGCACCAACTAAGATCCAAATTCCTTTTGGACATGGAGAGGAGAGGGAGAAGTAGAACTTGGCATGGAGGAGGAAGAGAGAGGAAGCCTTGGGGCATGGAGAACTCTTTTCTCAGATTTCAGATACTCCTTGAGTTGGGCGCAGGGTCTTATTTATAGACTAAGCGTGATCCAAGTTCTTTTCTTCCCAACCAATCACAACCCTTTGTAAAATTAGATTTAAATCTGATTGATGGGAATAAAGTCCCTTGGATTCCTCCTTAGATAGCACCTAAGACCAGTCAAACTTGGTTCTTAGGAGAAATCTAATCAAAATCCAAAAGGGAGATGGAGTCCCTATCCAACAGGGACTCCTGGGCGCCTCCTGCTTGGGCACACGCCAAGGGTGGCATGCGCCCTCCTCCTTGCCAGGTTCTAACAGGGGGACAGGTCCCCACCAGCTCTCCAATAGGTGCGTGACACAAGGACAAAAGTCAAAGTATCAATGGTCAACATTTGACCAAAATCAAAGGATGAGAAATGGCAGGTGACCAAAAATGGTAGGTATTGTCTTATAAAATAAGACAATCTTTTTCTGACCTAGACAGGCTCCAATCAAATCAAGTGAAGGCCTCTGAATGAGCACAAACTTCTTTGGCTCTATCAGGACAATTTTTTATGATAGTAAAAGAAGAATGTTAGGTTCAATCAAGTGCTAGTATGATTTTCTTGAACCTAATTGAATCTCATTTAGATCAATTGAATTGGATTAGTTCAATTGATGATCACCAGATTCAAACTCTTATTTGTGTGATCCAGTTAGGTTTAGTTCTATATGATAATGAGATATGTTATGATCTCTATCATCGATATCATCGAAACTCCTTTCGATGGATCAGAACTCTTTTGATTCGAACAGCTAGAATGATCGATCATCTAAATCATTCTAATTGCTCCCAAAATCCACCAGTGACACCTAGCAGTATATGGTGGCAATCCATCAGAGCTGAATGCGAACCTCTTGGTGCAGCTACCTGTGTGATTAAGTTCTTCTATCTTGAGCCCCGATCAGATTAGGGTTAAAGTAAACTCGTCAAACCCTAGTCTCTATCATATGATGTAATCATTCGATTCAAGTCCGATGTGAAAACCTAAATAGAAACTCTTTCTATTATTTCACTCTACCATGGCCATGGGCTTCTGGACTTGATTCTCATGATCATCATAAGGCTGCTCCTCTACCATCGAGGTAGATAGATTCCATCTTGATGCGATCCAGTTCCTATAATGAACATGCTATAGCCAACATACACCTCAGAATTCCATATGGCTAGGAGATCGAGTTATGGTGTAGTCAAACTATAACACCCTCAAGATGAACTACTGATGCACCTCAGATCAAAGAATCAGACACACCACTGCAGCATCGAGTCAGTCATTGACGAGAAGGTAGACTTCCTAATGACTACTCGAGGTGGTCACGCTTAGTGCCCTCGTTCTCTAACGAGTATCTGTACTCTCACTTCAGTGTCTCCATACCATAGACTCAAGACTCATCTACTAAAGAGAAGTGATTGTACATCAACCTTCCGGATCAATCACCATCCTCGTGATGATCCTATGGTCGAAAGCATTTTATGAGTTAATAATGATTATTCATGTCTTAAATTTTCAACTCTTGAAAATATGAATTATCATTATCATTAACTCAAAGGATGTATCATAGATACTAAATACACATATGTGATAGAAAATAATCCATTTTATTGATTTTAGTCAAAATTACAATTTTGCCCCTAGAAGTGTATTACAAGTGTCAGCCAATTTTGGCTTCTAAGGCACATATATCTAACAGTCCATCTCGGAGAGAAGGCATGATAGGTTTGTTTTTACTTATCTAGAGTATCTCAGGGAGTTTAGAATTTTTAAATGTAGTTACCATCATTGAGAGAATGTGCACCATTTTCTCCCCTCGAGGACCATGGAGGTGCACTCATGTTGTTGGGGAGTAACGGCTCGCACATCTTGAAATTTGTTGAGATTATGGATCTCATTAAGTAGAGAAGTGGAGTTGAGTAGCTGGCCATTTGTCTCCTAACAAGTAGAAGACTCTAAAACTCCTCCAATGCGGTCATAAAAGTCTAAGTGGTAGCGGCTTGGCGATTGCTTTGGTGTCTGTCAGTAAGGACACATGTAGGTCTTTTATTGGGTCACCAATGCCATGATGGATGAATAGTCCTTGGATGCATTAGTTGCCCCCCACTTTTAAAGTTGAGGCATTTCTTGGTTCGGGCGAAGAAAGTAGAGGATGCCTTCTATGCTCATCATTGGCATTGGCGGTCGAGGTTGACTTTCTACGGTCAATCCGAGTTGAGGTTCCCAAGGTGTGGCCATGTTATGGTGCATCCTGATGCCTAGGTTGCTCTTTGGGGGTCATAACTTGAGGATATTATCGGGTGTGTGCATTTATGGGAGATACTGAAGGAAAAGTATATAGAGTTTCATACATGTATTTCAAAAATTTTTCAAAAAATAACATAGCAAAAGATTTAGATTAATATAATTAATCTATTTATGCATATGATCAAATTACTAAACACCTACATCGAGGATATATGACATGACATGATGCATAAATAAATTTAAAATATAAAATAAATAGGTATTGATCATATCAATATCCTATATCAAATCTAGTAAACCCTAGATCAAATCTAGCATACAAGAGATTAGATCTCTTTATCTTAGCATGGGTCGAGAACACTACTGTTGATTTTTATGGTTGTGATCATTGCTTGGAGCCACACAGGATGTCTGACCTCTATAGATTGTCTACATAAGGCTTCTATATTGATCGAAGGTTTGACAATCAAAAATCCACATGAAATGCTAGCTTCTTGTAGATCTCTCTTGTCAGTTAATCTAATTTCTTTTTTTTTAAATCTCTTGGACCCTCTAAGAGAGGAAGCACTGGAGGAGGATTTAGAAGAGAGATCCTTATCTCTTCTCTCTCAAAACAAGAGCAAAGGAAATATTAAAAATCCTAAGAGAAGACTTTTCTTCTCTTCTTTTTTCTCTCAACAGGACATGTGATGGAGATGTCCTAAAAGAACGATCTCACACCCTAACAGGAGGAGACCCTCTCCTCTCAACTTCCCATGCCCTCTCTCTCTCTCTCTCTTTTTTTACCATGATTTTTTTTATTTTCTCATGCCTAACCTTTCTTAAATAGTGGTGCCCCTAAGGAAGCAAAGACTAGGTCAAAGACCTAGTCAAAAGGGGAAATCAAGGAGGTGTCCAACTCTTGGATGGCTCTTGGTTATTTGCATGAGTATATTCATGCCAAGAAAGAAGGTGAGGTGTAAAAAATCTTAGCATAAGAGGCAGTAACCAAAAAATGGTGTGGAACTAATTTTTAAAAGAAAAGAGAAGAATTTTAAAGAATTAAAACTCTATCAAAATATTCCTTTTTGACCTAGTCAAACAAGTTTCCAAAAACACAAGACAAAGGGTGCGTGTGACTTCACATTGGCATTAGAAATCTCATGCCAATATGAGGAAAAAGTTGGCATGGGGTTTGGGATACTAGGCACAAGGGAAGAGGGAGAATCCCAGTTCAACTAGGACTGTCCAATTTTGACTAGGTCAAAACTAATTTAAACCCTATTGAACTAGAATTAGTGCAACCTAATTAAGGATGATTCTAGTCCAACTAAAAATCTAATTAAATTTTATTAAATTATTTTTAAATCTGATTTATATCCTAAATCAATTAGAAATTAGGTGTACTCAAATCCTAATCAAATAGAGAATTTATCTCTCTTATAATTGGCTTATCTTATAAATTAATTAGACTTGATCTAATCAAGATCAAACTAAATCTAATTAAATCTAATTTAGTTAGACTTAATCTTAATCTAATTGCTCGATCAAATTAAGTCAATTAGCAATCTAATTACTAATTAATCCTCCTACAATACTTACACTTGATCAATCATCAATCACATTGATGATTCGATCATTGAACGATTCTTAATTATTGATCAACCATCCGATCAGATAAAAATCTCTTATACATGTGACTCCATAGGTTTGAACCTAAGTTGGTATTACAGGAATAAATTTCTACATTAATCAATATGACCATCTAGCAATAGTACCTAATGTCTAGATATGTCAAATGTATGTAAAGCAATATTCTAGAATCTTGGCTTATGATTACCGTATAATTCATTGCTATGATTCTTAATGTTCAGCATAACTTCAAGTTAAATGTCAACACTTAAACTGTTCATCCATATTGTGTTTCATCCTTACAAATTTTGTGACTCCTCACAATGATTACCCAAGCTTAGGTTTTGTTCAATTGAAACACAGCGAAACATTCGCTCCTAAAATTAGAAGTGGTCAATCCTATCTTGATTCACAAACCAACTCTATAAGTACTTAACTGCACCTAGAAATCTTCCATCACTATATTAGAAATATAGATAGTCCAACACTAAAGTATGTTAGGATTTGACGTCTTGAATTCAATCCATAATAAGAAGAGAATCAATTTTTGGCACAGCAGTTAGGCTAGCTCTGATATGCGATCGAGCCTGCTCGAATTAAGATCGAGCCGACTCGAACCACAGCCAAGCTAGCTCTCTTGGGTAGACGATAGTAGGAGTCCACATAAGACGCAGTTGAGCCAGCTCGACCCCTGATCGAGCCAACTCGATGGAGATGAATAGAATATGATGGAACTTTTTATGTTTGGACTTGGATTATGATTAATCCAAAGGATCTATGGGAGTTGCGCGTGGACTAGAGGATCCAGCAGCCATGATCTGAAGATCAAAAAATATTTCAAAACTTCATCAAGAACATGTTCGACTCATATTAGGAGAATGAGCTCTGTTAGGACTCCTGTGAACTATTGAGAAGTGGATTCTCATCCTATTTAAAGGATTGAGGTGTTGTAGAGTAGAAACGATAGTGCGTGTGGTATGAGAGGCATGTAGAGAGGCTCAAACATTCGTCGAGAGGAGCTTGGTAGAGCATCGAGTACGTGCAGCCCACGAGAGAGAAGCAACAGATGTATAGCATCCGACGAGGAGGCTGTGAGGGTAGAAAGCTTCTGTGGGTCTCCTTGGAATTTTGAGAGAGCTTTTATGAGGATAGCTTCTAGTTGAGAGAGATTTATGTACGGTAAGTTGAGAATGGGTATTCTCCTTTTGTACTTATTTTTCTCTTTGATAATGAAGCTTTGCATGTCCAATGGAGGCAAGTCTTTAGATTGATCAACGTACTTGATTATTTTTTATTTTATTTTTTTCTTTTTTCTATCATAATAATTTGATACTAGATCCTTAATAAG
The DNA here is from genome assembly GCA_006176705.1 of Cocos nucifera. NCBI lineage: Eukaryota > Viridiplantae > Streptophyta > Magnoliopsida > Arecales > Arecaceae > Cocos > Cocos nucifera. Next base: position 92,418 of record QRFJ01001301.1, on the reverse strand, counting down.
TGGTATCAGAGTAGATGATATCCCAATAGTCTGATATCAGAGCAAGTTGATACCATAATAATTAGTATCATAAATAGATAGTACTAGAGCACAGATTATAGCAGTGGATAGAGATTGAAGAATATAAAGAAGACAAGCACAATCAAGGTGGAGATCAACAGGTTCGATGGGAGGGGCAATTTCTTCTTGTGGCAAGCAAGGATAAAGAATGTCCTCATCCAACATGGGTTGATCGATGCTCTCTTATATGATGAGATGCCAGCCACTATAAAGGTGAAGAATTAAAAGTGGATCTAGATGCAGATGGTGAGCACAATCCACTTATACCTAGCAAATGATGTGGTAATCCATGTACTTGATGAGATTTTTTTGACGGCACTATGGTTGAAGCTCGAGGAGTTGTATATGACGAAGTCACTCACCAACATGCTATTCCTTTGGAGGCAGTTTTACCAGCTATGGATGGACGAAGATCAGAGTGTGCAGGAGCATCTATTCAACTTTCAAAAGATCCTCACCGATCTCCTCGACATTGATGAAAAAGTTGAGAAAAAAATCAGAGCATTGATCTTGCTAGCATCGCTTCCCCCTTCATATGAGTCCTTGATGATTGCTCTTTCAATGGAAAAGATCACCATCAAGATGGATGAGGTTACTGCAGTGATACTCCAGAATGAGGTTCTCAAAAGAAAGAATCTAGCTTTGAGCTCAGATGATGGTAGCTCAGCTTTGATGATTTCTGAAGGAGCAGGGGATAGTAGACGGAGCGATAGAGGATTGTGAGGAGGATAATCCAGATCCAAGATGAGGGATCCTAGTAAGATTAGATACTACAGGTGCGATGAGTTGGGGCATCAAGTCAAGGATTGCCTACAACTCAAGGATCGGACGAGGGCTACTGCAGCGATGGCCAGTAGCGAGTCAGAGGATGATGTCCTGAAGATATCTGATAAGGTATCTAGTTCTTCTGAATAGTGAATTTTAGATTTTGTATGCACATATCATGTTTGTTGTAGAAAGAAGCAATTTGACTTTTTGGAGCGTAGTTATGGCACTGTTTATCTACCAGATGGATCAAGCTATGCGATCAAAGGCATCAAGATGATCAGCTGAAAGATACATAATGGTGCAATGAGGAGATTGGGAAAGGTCCAATACATATCCAATTTTAGATGGAATCTTATCTTACTGAGTAGACTGGACTTAAACAACTATAGGTGGATAGCTGGTGATGGAATTCTAAAGGTCATGCATGACGATAGGATGATATTGGAGGAGGAGAAGAAGATAAAAGGACATTACTATCTGGTAGGATGCCTAGTATGAGGTGGAGCTTCAGGAGCCAGACGAAGGCTAGTGTGAGGTGGAGTTCTAGGTGGAGATGGATCAGGCATGAGATGGGAGACTCGGGAGGATGAGAGGTGATGTCGCAGAGTGATGTTCTTATTGCCGTAGAAAAATTTCTCGAGCAGCTCTTTGATCAAAGTGGATATAGCCCATGATAGAGGTGGGATCGAGCGGCCTGGCTCGACTTTCATGTTTGCCCATCCATGATCAGCAGGCCTGCCCCAGGACATGGGTGTGAGATAGATCATAAGCTCTCAAAGTTAGGTGAAGGCCAAATGTCAAGTTGAGGTAGAGATTATTAGGATTTGATATCTCGAATTCGATCCACAGTAAGAAGAGAATTAGTTTTCAGCATAGCAGTCAAGCGGGCTAGCTCTAATACACGATCGAGCCTGCTCGGATTGAGATCGAAATGGCTCAAACCATAGCCAAGCTAGCTCTCTCAGGCATATGGCAGCAAGTGTCTAGACAAAATGCAGTCGATCCAGCTTGACCCCTGATCGAGTCAGCTTGATGGAGGTGAACAGAACATAATGGGGTTTTCTCTATTTGGACTCGAATTGTGATTAATCCAAGGGGTCCATGGGAGTTGCTTATGACCATAGGATCCAGCGGCCATGGAGGATTGTGGTCATGATCTGAAGGTTAGAAAATATTTCAAGACTTCATCAAGGATATGTTTAACTCATATTAGGAGAATGAGCTCTATTAGGACTCCTGTGAACTATTGAGAAGAGGATTCTCATCCTATTTAAAGGACTGAGATATTGTAAAATAGAAAAGATGGCATGAGTGGCGTGAGAGACATGTAGAGAGGCTCAAGCAGTCATTGAGAGGAGCTTGGTAGAGCATCGAGTACGTGAAGCCCACAAGAGAGAGAAGGAATAGGTGCATAGTATCTGACGAGAAGGCTATGAGGGCAAAGCATCTTGTAACTTCTATGGGTCTCCTTGGGATTCTGAGAAAGCTTTTATGAGGGTAGCTTCTAATTGAGAGAGATTTATGTAGGATGAGTTGAGAGTGGGTGTTCTTCTCTTGTACCTATTTTTCTCTTTCATAATAAAGCTTTGCATGTCCCATGGAGGCGAGCCTTTAGACTAATCTACGTACTTGATTATTTTTTTATTTTATTTTTTCTTTCTTCTTGCCATAATAATTTGATACTAGATCCTTAACAAGTGGTATCAGAGTAGCTGATATTCCAAAAGTTTGGTATCAGCGCGAGTTGATACCATAATAAAGTATAGTGAGTTACTTGCAAGTCACTATGATGATCTCAGATCGAAGGGACACTTATGCCATAAGCCTTTACTAGCTACTCTTGATTGTAGAGTGCTACATTGATCACATTCAATATAGATATGCTTCTTATATCTCACCTATATGCCATGCCAATATGTTTATACTACTTGGTTACGAGGTCAACCAATGCATATGGCACACAATGACCTACACTCGATAAGTTATCATTCTAATTAATTACCTATCATTTGGTTGTGAATAATTTTAAGAACCATCCGATAAATTCTCCTTTATTGATTGATTGTGGTTCTAAGAACTTCATCATAACACAGAAATTCATTAAGAAAGATAGACAATTTTATGATGAATAAGCCAAATGATCTTTTATTAATTAAAAATTCATATATAATTACATGAGGAGCACAATCATCTACAACTTAGATGATTGGTTTTATGAAACATTTCCTAATAGATACACATTCATCCTTTTTCTTAAGAGGGTATCATGGTATGCAGGTTCTAAGGCATGATGATTGGACACTTTGGTGCTACCGATCTAGGTGATGTTTCGGTATCCAACGATATGCCGACATGTGTGAGCCAATCAAACTACTTATTCAGATCATTCTTATCATCAAGCCATGCTATAAAAGGAGTAGGGGAGGTAGATGTCGCCTAGTTTGTCCTTGCAAAGTTAGGATGAAGCATCATGGTAGCCATCACCTTTGTCCCCTTCTTCTCTAGGTTTAGGGTTTTTGGTGAGTTTTGTTATCCTTCTCCCTCTTGGTCTTTTTGCTCCTTTTTTATCAGCATTCAATCCCAAAGCTTCTCCTCTAGGAAATTTGTCGGGATGAGGGCCCATTAGTTTGGAGTCCCTGATATCTTCTTTTAATACTACTAAAGAACAAGGCTATCGCAGTGCTCGCTACTGCAGTGATTCAAAAACTACTGCTAAAGAATCTACGACAGTGGTTATACGTAATTGCTACTATAGGTTTGAGATATGGCCGCTGCCAAATGTTTGATCTATGGCAACGATTATGTATTACTACGATGATAGCTCAAATCTATGATAATGGTTGTGTATAACCACTGCCATTTGTCTGTAGTAATGATTATCAATAACTATAACATCGCAGCGGTTGTGGTCAACCACTACTAGCCATAGATGCAGAATATAATTTTTTTTAATAATTTTTTTAAATATAATATAATTTTAAATTTAAAGCTTATTTTTACTGTTCATTATCTAAATAATTATTATTAAACTATCATCATAAAAAATTACCTCGATCTGATAGCTCTAACTATGTCGATCAATAAAATTTGACTTCGATGGCCATGAACGATCGTATGATCATGATCTGATAGGTAAAGATCATTGATTGATCAAAAAATATACAACAATGATCTCGATGATATTTATAGCATACTATCAAAATTTTACTTCAATCAAACATCATTATCATGATCAATCTAGCATGGGATGATTTTGATCATTAAATAAAAAATGAGTGACCAAAAGGCCAAACGGCATCTGATTATAAGATAATTTTTGAGATAAATAATCTTTAATACTACTTTGATCATTTGTACGATGGTGATCCTAAAACTCAAATTGCGTGTATATAAATCATCCAAAATTATATGTCTTTTGATACTCATTCTTAAAGTTTTTAAGTAATTATGCTTATGCTTTTGTAAGATATGCTTAATGTGGATAGTTTATATAGGCATGGTTTAGATTTTATGATCACCACCATACAAATAATTTAAGTAGTAGCAAAGATCAATTTTTTTTTTAAAAAAAATTATAATCGGATGTCATTTGGCCTTTTGATCACTCATTTTTTATTTAACGGCTGAAATCATCCCATGCTAGATTGACCATGATAATGATGTCTGATTGAAATAAATTTTGATAGTATGCTACAAAGGTTATCGAGATCATCATTGCAAGTTTTCAGATCAATCAATGGTCTTTACTTATCAGATCATCATACGATCATTTGTGGCCATCAAAATTAAATTTTATTGATCAACTTAGCACGGGCTATCGGATCAAGATAATCTTTTGTGATGATAGTCTAACGATAATTATTTAGATAATGAATGATGAAGATGAATTTTAAATTCTAAAATTATATCATATTCAGAGAAAAATATGATAAAAATTTATATTCTACATTTATAGCAGTGGTTGAAAGCAACCGCTGCTATAGGATCTATTACAACAGTTGATAATAGCTTCTTTAGACCTATAACAGTGGTTTTGGAGATTGTTTCCATAGGTTTGACTAAATTTTGATCATCCGTTGGCATTTTCATCTTCCCTCTCAGACTGTCTCTCTCTCCCCCTCTACCCGAGCCCTACCCACCGTCGGCCCACCCCGCCTCTGCTTCCCTCTGGCCCCATGCCCCACCTCCCTCGGTCCTAGCCCTCTTTGGCCCTGCCCCACTATCGGCCTGCCTCACCACCTCCTTTGGCCTTGCGCCCCGCCCTGCCGTCCCCTTTAGGCCTGTGCCCTACCTTGCCGCCCCCTTTGGCCCTACTCCATCACTGCCCCCCTCCCTCTAGCAATCATTGCCAGCCCCCTTTGGCCTTGCATCCCATCTCCCTCAGCCCCAGCCCCATTTGGCCCCATGCCCCACCCCACCATTGCCCCCTTCCTCTAGCATTGTCTCCGATGACCCCCACAACTCTACGCAACCTCACCCCATAGCTCCATAGGTATTATTTTTTTTCATTTTATTTCATATTATTTTTTATGATAATAATTATAGTTATTTAATATTTAGTTCTTATTTTATGATTTTTACACACATCTTGTTTGGTGCATAATTTTGTTTGGTTTAATATCCTTCTGCATTGCTATCAAAACTTATCTCTTATTTTATGCATTGTTTTAAGAATTTATCTCTTATTTAATGCATTATAATAAAATTTTTTTGTTATGTTATTCATGCATGCTAGGTAAATCTTGGGGTAGCAACTTCATCCTTGGCTTTTCTTTAAAAAAAATTTATTACACATTACAACTTCAAAGAAGCACAAAACAACTTAAACCAATAAAAAAAAATAAAATAGAATAAACCAAAATAGATAAGGAAAAAAAAAGGATCATGAAGTAGAAGCATACCATCTCTCAAAACTCAAACATTCTGGCATGCAAAAAGTGTTAGAAAGAAAAGGACGACCCTAATGCCTAAAATAAGAAATATGAGTATAGATTCAAGAACCAAGAAAGCAAATAAAAAAAGGAACGAACAAGAAAAATGAGTACAGGATTCAAGAACCAACAAAACAAACACAAAAGGAATGAATAAGAGGTATAAAATCAAAAGACCCGAAAAGAATTCTCTATGAAAAAAAACTCACATTAACCAAGCAGGGAAAAAAAAATAAAAGAAACAAAACCTAGAAGAGGTCAAAATAACCAAGAGAGAGAAGAGAAGGAAAGAAAGGTAGAGAGAGGGAGTGAGAAACAACCCATAAGAGAGCTCAAAATAACATAGAGAGAGAGAGGGAAAGAAGGGAAGAAAGATGAAGAAAGAGAGAGTAAGAGTTCCTGGAAATCCACCACCACTGTCTAGAGAGAAGATGGTGACCATTGAGAACTCTATCAACACCCTAGATGGCCTATTTATATGATGCTTGCGAGCACGGCAGGGCCTTAAGTGATAGAGCCATGAAGGAATTGGGAATCCAAAGTGACATAGGCATCGATAGATTCTAGGTCATGCCTGTGAGTTCTGGGCCGTCGAATTTTGGGCCAGGCCAGTGGATTCTAAGCCATGCCAGTGAGTTCTAGGCCATGCTGGCGTGTTCTAGGCCATTGGGTTCTAAGCTGTGCCAGTGAGTTATGGGCCATGTCGATGGGTTTTGGGCTGGATCGGTGGGTTTTGTGCCGTGCTGACTAGTTCTAGGCCATGCTTTGGATTACAGCTAGCATTCAAGGCATCTATCCCTCGCATGCCCTGTGCACTTAAGCTGATGGAAGATATCGAATAGTATTAATTATATTAATTTATTAATGCTTTGCTAATATTATTATTCAATATATTATATTTGTTAATGTTTATTAATATTGTAGGTCATGATGGCACCAAAACACCATCTAGCTTTCACCCTTGCCCATTAGCGGGCTATGTGGAGCTCCGCATCTAAGCTGCTGCCAATGCATATTCCATCCACCTCCATATCGGCTTCAATTTTGCAAGCACATACTCCTCTCACCAGTATATCTAACCATTCATCGATAGCTATGTCACCACCTTATGTATCTCCAGTATATACTCCATCTACCGCTCTAGCTCTACCAGCATCTACGTCGCATGATACCTATGAGAGTAGGTTTTTATTATACTAACTAATTAATTATTTATTTATTATATAGTAATTACATATTTTTATATATTCATAATATATTTTTATAGTAGGTGCATCATCTTGTAGGATATTTCACGGTCCCATAAGTATATTGCATGTATAGAACTACCTGAAGGAAAAAATCAGATTTTCCAGGATCAGGTTTGCTCAAATCTGATTGAATCAAGAGGCATATTTCAAAATTTTTTTCTTAGATCCAAATTAGATCTAACATTTTTTAGATCTAATTTTATGATCTGATAAATAAAAAAATTAAATTAAATTAAATCTAAATTAATTTTACCTTGATATTGGATAATCCGATTATCCATTGATGATCCTACTGATTGCCTGAGGTTCTAGATTTAGCCACGCAAGTGCCTGGCCTCTATCGATATCCACTCGAGCTGGATCTAGAGATCTTCTCCTTCTCTTTTTTTTTTTTCTAAAAATCAGATCTGGATCTGATTTGGAGGATCTTCAAAACTCCTTTTGAAGATGTGCTGCTGTCTCTTGTAGTAGGGCTGCCTTCTTGCTTTCTCATCGCCTTTTGATTGCCTGAATCGCACCAAACTCATGCCCAACTTCCCATAGGCGTGGAGAGAAGAGAGAGGATCAGAAGATGGCATGGAGGAGGGAGAGGGGCAGCCTTGGGGCATGGCTAGGAAAATCTCTCTTCAGGTTGGGCGTAGATAGGGTTTATTTATAGGCTCTACTACGCCATGCAGTGCTGCATCATCCTGGCCAATCGTGTTGCTTCGTACAATCAGATCTAAATCTGATTGATGGAATAACATCACCTGATCTAATTAGATGAGAGCCCCATAGATTCATCCTTAGATGGCATCTTAGACCGATCAAAGTCTATAGGTAAGGGTCACCTAGTTTGAATCCAAGAAGCAACCTGGAGTCCCATCCGTATGGGACTCCAAGCATCCCTATCCATGAGCGCAGGCCATCCTAGGCGTGCGCCCCCTCCTTTTCAAATTCTAGTGAGGGGACAAGCCCTTATCTTCTCTTCAATAAGTGCATGACATATCGACAGATGTCCAAGGATCAAAGGTCAACATTTGACTAAAGTCAAAGGACAAGAATTAGCAGGTGATGAAAAATGGCAGGTGTTGTCTCAAATTTATTTCATAAATTAAGATAACCCTTTTCTGATCTGGACAAGCTCTAGTTAGACTAGGTAAAGGTATTTGAATGAGCACAAACATATTTGGCTCAGTCGAGACAACTTCAAATGATAATAGAAGAAGAATGTTAGGCTCAATCGTGTGCTAGCACAATTTTCTTGAACATAATTGAATCTAATTCAAATCAATTGAACTGGGTTAGTCCAATTGATGATATCCAAATCCAAATCCTTATTTGTGTGACTCAATTAGGTTCAGTTCTATATGGTAATGGGATATATCGTGATCTCCATCAGCAACATCATCGAAACTCCTTTCGATGGATTAGAACTCTTCTGATTCAGATAATTGGAATGATCGATCATCTAAATCATTTCTAATTGCTCCCAAAATCCACAGTGAATACCTAGCAGTATATAGTGGCAACCCATCAAATTGAAAAATGAACCTCTCGGTGCAGCTACTTGTGTGATTAAGTTTCTTCTATCTTGAGCCCCGATCAGATTAGGGTTAAGGTGAACTTGTCAAACCCTAATTTCTATCATATGATTTAATCATTTGATTCAAGTCCGATGTGAAAATCTTAATAGAAACTCTTTCTATTATTTCACTCTCTGCCATGGCCATGGGCTTATGGACTTGATTCTCATGATCATCATAGGGCTGCTCCTTATCCACCGAGGTAGATAGATTCCATCTTGGTGCAATCCAATTCCTACAATGAACATGCTATAGCCAACATACACCTCAAGATTTCGAATGGCTAGGAGACCGAGTCATGGTGTAGTCAAACTATAACACCCTCAAGGTGAACTGCCGATGCACCTCAGGTCAAAGAACCAGACACACCACTGCAGCTTCGAGTCAGTCATCGACGAGAAGGTAGACTTCCTTATGACTACTCGAGGTGGTCACGCTCAGTGCCCTCATTCTCTAACGAGTATCTGTACTTTCTTTGGTGTCTCTACACTATAGACTCAAGACTCATCTACTAATGAAGAAGCGATTGTACACCAACCTTCCTGGATCAATCACCATCCTCATGATGATCCTATGGTCGGAGCATTTTATGAGTTAATAATGAAAATTCTTGTCTTAAATTTTCAACTCTTGAAAATAAGAATTATCATTACCATTAACTCAAAGGATGTATCACAGACACTAAATACACATATGTGATAGAAAATAATCCATTTTATTATTTATAGTCAAAATTATAATTTTGCCCTCTAGAAGTGTATTACAAGTGTCAGCCAATTCTGGCTTTCTAGGGCACACATATCTAACAAACTTTCCCACTTGATCCTAAAGCCAATTGGCTACAAGTCTAAGTCCCATCTTCTCAAGGTGGGCTTCGATCTTCTGCTGGCCCAACGGACTTTGTAAGCAGTCTGCCACATTATCTATGGAGTCGACTCTCTTGACCTCGACGTAACCCTTCTCAAGGTAATCACGGATGAGGTGGTATCACCGCTCAATGTGCTTAGATTTCTAATGAGACCTCGACTCCTTAGCAAGGGCTATGGTGCCATTGTTGTCATAGTACAGAGGAATGGCATCTGATGGCATTACTTCGACCTCTATGGCAAACTTCTTATACCAGAATGCCTTCCTTTGCAGCCTTCTGACGCAGTGATGTTTTCTACTTTCATGGTGGAATCTGCTATCACTGTCTGCCTGAAACTTTTTCAACTGATAGCTCCATTATTGCACACAAACACACTTTCAGATGTTAACTTTCGATCATCTATATCGAACATAAAGTTCGAGTCTGTGTATCCCTGAACTTGGAGTTCTCCATTACCAAAGATCAATAATATATCCTTAGTTCTTCTCAAGTACTTAAGAATACATTTCACAGAAGTCCAGTGTTCTTCACTTGGATTTGACTGATATCTGCTTGTGACACTCACAGCATGAGCTATATCAGGTCGTGTACATAACATGGCATACATGAGGCTCCCTATTGCTGAAGCATAAAGGATCTTACTCAAACGTTCTATTTCCTCAGGTGTGCTAGGGCACATTTTCTTGGAAAGATGAATGCTATGTCTGAAGGGTACTAAATCCCCTCTTAGAGTTTTTCATACTAAACCTCTTTAGTACTTTCTCTATGTACATTTTCTGTGAAAGTCCTAGCATCCTATTCGGTCTATCACTATAGACCTTAATTCCTAGAATAAAGGATGCTTCACCTAGGTCTTTCATGGAGAATTCTTGGATAACCACATTTTGACTATGGTCAACATGGGAATATCATTCCCAATAAGGAGGATGTCATCCACGTACAATATGAGGAAGACAACAGCGCTCCCACTGACCTTTTTGAAGACACATGGTTCCTCTTCATTTTTGATGAAACCAAACATTTTGATCACATCATTGAAATGAGTGTTCCAGCTCCGAGATGCTTGCTTAAGTCCATATATGGATCTTTGCAGCTTTGCAATACCTTGTGATCAGTCATCACTCGGATGTGAAACCTAGCGGCTGTTCCATATAGATATCTTCCTCAAGATATCCATTTAAGAATGCCGTTTTCACGTCCATTTGCCATATTTCATAATCGAAATAGGCTGCAATAGCAAGCAATGTGCGGATGGATTTTAGCATAGCCACTGGCGAAAAGGTATCCTGATAGTCAATGCCTTCGCATTGACTATAACCTTTTGCCACTAATCTAGCCTTGAATGTCTCCACATTTCCATCTGCACCAATCTTTCTCTTGTAGATCCATTTACACCCAATAGGTACTATACCTTCTGGTGGATCTACCAAGGTCCAGACTTAGTTTGAGTGCATTGAGTCAATTTCTGACTTCATTGCCTCTAACCATTTTTTGGAGTCAATATCTGATATCGTCTTGTTATAGGTTTTGAAATCATCACCATGAACCCCATTTTCTCTAAGGAATATTTTTTCTACATCCTCTGAAATAGTACCTAAGTACCTCTCAGGGAGGTGGAAAATCCTTCCGATCTATGAGGTGGAGGAGGTAGTGAA